>AGDA01008688.1:0-14862 GCA_000281935.1 Mengenilla moldrzyki | reverse complement strand
TTTATTAATCGAATTTTTTCTCGGGGTAACCTAACAATAATTTATAATATTAATATAGCTTATCAGTCGGTAAACCGACTCATTAGGCTTGAAATTGAAAATGGGCACCCGATCCGACTCACCGAAAAACAGTTGCTGACCGGGAAAATATACAGCTAAGTGGCGGGTTGGTAAAGTGTTAAAATGTATGTTTCTATTCTTTAAACTTTAAAATTATAGATTTTAAATGCTAAAGATTTTGTTACGTTAAAAGAAAAATTTCTTTACTGTCATGTTTAAAAGACTGATTTTCTCAGTGTTCCCTTTAAAATTTTGTTGCCTTTGTATTTATTGATCTTCATTTAACGCGGTACGAATGATGTAATTTATACTAATTCTGAGTTTCTAATAGCCCGGTTTTCATAAAACACGATAGAAGGTTTCTGTACAGCGCGGTACGAATTAATTTGTTTTTTACAACTAAATTCGTGTTGGTTATAGTGCATTACTCATTGATTTGTTTTTAAATCCAGGTTTCTTATAATCCAGCTTCTATATTACACGGTACGCACTCACCGCGTTATAGGAGGGTGAATTGTATAAATAAAAAATGGTTTCTTTGATTGAATATTGTTTTCAATTATTTTTTTCCTGTTTCAGATACAATCGGCAGCAATTTTGCTACTTGAAAGTAAAATGTTCTATGTTCCTTTTCTAATAAATACAACGATTCCAAGACAGTACCGGTGTCCATAGTTGAATGTTAGACATGAAACGATCATTAAACAGCGAATCGTATATGCTGTTGTGTCGGAATGCTGTATATGTGCGGCAAGATGAACTCGAAATCAAAATAATCAAAATAAACGGAATTCATGCAATTTTTACTTTTTTTTTAATAGGAAATTTATTATTTTTATCTTTATTACTATAATTTTTTATTTTTTGTTGACTTTATGGTTATCAAGTTACAATTTTCTTCATTTATAAAGCCCCCTGTTACCAATTTTTTTTTTTAATTTTAAATAGGAATTTTATTGTAAATATTTTTTATTACAAAAGTCTGAATGTGTTGCCTTTTTCTTAAATGAAAATTTAAAATTTGGTGTACGCATCAATGAAATTGTTCGCAATTTTTCCAATGAGACTGGCTATTTTTTAAAATATCGTACTGATTTTTATCACTGCCGTAATTTAGGTTTTTTATTTTAATTACAAAATGTGTTTTAGGAAATATATGAAAATTGTTTTTTTTTGTTATAATTTTCTACCTCTAGTCGAATTCAAGAATAAATTTTTTTATTTTTTTAAATCATATCAAAAAAAGAACTAAACTAAGGTTAAAGAGTCACTACAAGTAGTTGACTACACAATTCTTACTTTAGTAATTTCGAAAAAAAAAAGATTCCAACTCTGACTCTGTCTTACAAAAATTAAAAGCTTCATTTTGCATTATAGATTTTTAGATTCGAATTTTAACCTATTTAAAACAATATTTAAGCAAATCAGATTCTAGTGCCAACTTTTACTTTTATAGTTCGAAAAATAATGCTTTAAATTTCCGAAAAAAGAATCTAACATCGATTCCCACTCCAAGATTAAAAAATTAATAAAATCTTAAGCTGTTTTTGAAAACTAATCCACTGTCTTTGAAGGCGTTATCAGTATACATCACAATTAATCGTGATGGGCAAAAACTTTTTTTAACTCCTCACACCCCACGCTTTTCAAGCTCTATACGAAATGGTAAGGAATCAAATATGGAGTATTATTGACATTTTACGTCATTTTTATTTTAATTGCCTGTTACAAAAAATTGACTCTTATAAAGATCAGTTTGCTCATGTATTTTAACCAATATTTTAAAATTAACATAATTTTATACAGAATAAAAAATTGGTTTTCAAAAACACCCCACCTTAATATATCATGATTAAGTAGGGTTTTCGAAGACGGCTTTATTTACACTTTTCTTCTGGACAAATATTCTTTTTCTCGTACAGAAAAGAGTCCTTAAACAGTATTATGAATATATCTAAAAGTTTTTTCAATTTTTTGAGACGGAGTCTTTTTTTTTAAAGTACTGATTTAGTATTATTTCTATATTTGTTAATTGTTTTGTTCGTAATTTAAAAAATTATTATTATACTGATAAAAGAACTGATTTAGAGAAAATTCGAAGTTATTTTTTTAGTTATGTTTATGCGCGTATAGGTCATATGTACACGGGTATCGCAAAAGAAATAGCACACTTTTTAACTTAGTAAAAATTGATCATTCATTCCCCTGTCATTATTAAAATTATTATTATTTTTAAAAATTTAATTAGTTAATATAGGTTTGTTTTGATTTGAACAATTTCATTGTTGTATCATCATATTTTCCTTTAATTTTTAACTATTAATCATTTACTAATTATTAAAAAAATTTTATATATTTATGGAAGAATTTAGTGAATAATTTTTAAATGTGAACTTTTTAAATGTTAACTTACCATTTTTCTTATTTTTACGTACAGTTACCATTATTATTAATAAAAATACAGGTATTTAAAAAAATACTCAAATTTTTAATTGTTTTTCTTCTTTGGGAAAAAAATAAAGACCTTTAGAAAATGCACTTTAAAAATTTTGACTAGTCAAATTTGTTAAAAAATTTATTTTCAACATAAATAATAATTAACCATTTTTAATATTATATTATCATTGTAATTAAAAGACTTGTTAATTTTTTTTAATATGCAATTTTCGTTTAAATAAAAAATAAAAGACTTATTAGGAAATTTAGAATAATTTCTTTTATTGAATTTTCTTGTTTCTTCAAAAATAAAAAAATAAACATCAAACATAATCAAATGCATATTGCTGCAGTAGAAATCGTTAAGTTTTCAAATTTTTATAAGTTTAAAAGCTTGGTCAACCTGTAAAAATGTTTACATGAAAAATGTAATTGAAGTTTTGCAAAAATTGTTTTCTCATTTCAACGGTATACAATTCGCGTATTAGTAATGATTTGGAACGAATTTATTAAGTAGCTTGCAAATTAGGTGTTTATTTATTGTCGGGCTATGAATTTACATGACCTAAAAAATTAATATTTAAATAGTAAATACCAAATGGACTCCAATATTGGTATGGAAAGCAGCTCTGGAACTATACAAATGTTTGTTCCGACGTCCGAAGATGATTTTGAAGCAAAAACAGACGAATTTTCAATATTTTCTAAAATTGATACCAATATACCGCTGGAATCAGAATTAGTACCGGATGACACTAGTTGTGTTAATGGATCAATATCGAGTAGAGAACCTTCTGTAACTGTTCAAAAATTAAATAGTTACGTTTACCACAGCCAAATCAGCGATGATAAGAATGCAATTAAAATTCGCATTAAAAAGTCAGATTTAGACTCAAAGGTATACATGGATTTTTAGAAAAAATCAGTTATGTTTATAAATGGCCAAACAATTCTTAATTAAAATGTATCGTTAAAATTATTTTTTTTTGTGTTAGGAAAAGAAATGCACTCAAAAAAGGCGAAGAACAAGTAGCAGTGGTGCTGGTACTAGCAAGAAACCTAAAGTAGGCAATAAGGAAGACTCAGGATTAACAACTAGCAATGAAATAAACGAACTTCAGGATCAAAGTGTTTGGGCAGTTCATGTACCTAATAAAGTATTGTACAAAATATTTCACCAGTTGTGTCTTGATTATGGTTCCGCGGTACCAATACTGGTCCGAGTATCCGAAGTATGTCGTTTATGGTATTCGGTCGCCACTGATCCATCACTTTGGACGACAGCCGACATTGGTCCATGGACTAAACAGAAATTCATGAGTGACTACACGTTGGAATGGATATTGACCAATCGGCTAACGCATTGCGAAGAACTGAATTTGGCCGATTGGAAGGCTCAAAATATTTCACATCTATTCGATTTAATTCGTAAAACATGTCCGCGCTTGAAAAGCTTAAATTTAAGTGGTTGGATTGATCTAACGCCCAATCAGTTAAAATTTATTGTTACTGAATGCTCAGGTCTACAAAAACTCGATTTATCGTCTATAAATCCTTTAAAAATCAGTAATAAGTCTGCAGTGAATTTAACACCGTTGGTTTCTCTAGCTGAAACTATTGGCACTCGATTAACACATTTGAGTCTGGCGAATAACAATATATCTGGACTTTCGCAAGTGTTGGTTGCAATTGCGACTTATTGCACAAATTTAGAACTGCTAGACTTGTCCAATATCAAGATATTTTCACACAGTATGCCCTCGTTGCCACTGGAAAAATTGCAAATTGGTTGTGGGAAACTGCGGATTTTACGGATTACAAATAGTCAAATTGTTTTAGGTTCGGCAACGCTTTCAGAGCAAGTAAGTTGTACTTATTGTGTTTTATATAGTGGGTTTTATATAAAATGTGTAATTTTCAAATGTACACTTGTTTAAACTTAATTTTAATAGTTGTCATCACAAATTATTCAGAACAGCATGGTGAGAAATTTTTTTAAACACCTTTATTTTTATTTGCTACAAACTCAAACAAAAGTAGCAATATTTTTTGACAAAACTTTTCACAATGTTGCCAAAAAAATACTCATTTGCCTTTTAGAAATCTACTTCGACAGCGATTGCAAAAGAAATTAATATAGCTGAGAATTATTCTTATCAACTATTTTATTTTTAACATCCTTTGACGTCTAATCGTGGTGGCGTTAAGCATTACTTATTTGGTTATAAAGCAAACGGGATAGATTGACTAATGTTATTAAAAATTTGACGAATTATAAATCCATTATGTTTATGTAATTGTATTATAAGTTTCATTTTTTACTTTAGAATGCGATCAATATGATCCTGAAGTTTAGAAAATTTTAAACGAATTTTAAACTTTTGAAATTTATCACTTTATGGTACTTTGCTACCAGCATAGGTTACTCCAATTGGCTAAGCGTTCACTTATATTTTCAATAAACTAACGATGTTGCCTTTTAAAATAATTTTCTTCCAAATGTTTTAATTTCATTTGGAATAAACATCTAAAGAAGAAACAATTAACAAAACGAATTGTCAATCATATTTATGTTTTTTGTAGTCACCTTCAAAAGAAAATTAGAAAATAGAAGGGTGTATTCGAAAACTTTACTTTTTAACTATTTTAGTAAAAATTTTACCAGCAATTTACCAAAAGTGGTTCGAAAATCCAAGATTTTACCAAATCAGTAAAATGTTTACTCTTCGAAAAGAAAAATGGTAATATCAAATCGCGGTTTTTTTTACCAATTTTACAAGTAGAGTAGTTTTAATGGCGGCTTGTCAATTGCATCAGATCTATGTTATTTTAAATTTCTCTGTGCAATGGAAATCCAAATCATTAGTTTGTCTGATAAAAATGAAGCAGTAATTGAGGATAGTGACTCAAAATGTTCAACTTCAGAATTACCAGGAAGTAAACATGCTAATTTGACATTCTTTGGTTTTGTCGGTAAATCACTTCTCTAGTTTGCCACGCCGGTTATTTTGACTATTTCTTTCTTAGACTGGCTCGTTAATTACCACGTCTAAGTTTTGTCCCTTACGTGTTTTGTGTTCTGTAATTTCATCGTTTACGGTTATTCGATAATTCTACCAATATAGTAATAGCGACGTTGGAAAAACTATTTACTATTTTACTAATTAACCTTTTTGAATATACACTAAATGTGTACTTTTCTGCCAAAATTGCTAAAAGTTTTGTCAAGAGATACCACAACTTTTGTTTAAATTTATGCCAACATAAAAACGAAGGGAATTTAGAAAAACTTCGCTCTGTTATGACCTAGGTAATCTGTTATCCATGTATTTCATTTGAAAACAGAAAAGACATAAAATTTATGAAATAATGTCAGAAAATTTTTTTCTTTAAGGCTGCATCTCCCGGTTTTCCTGAACTTGAGGAACTATCTATAGGTGGTATTGATGATGATCAAACAACTTCAAAATTCATTGATGATAATGGCATTGAAAGATTTTTAAAAACTAGTCATAAGTTGCGACTTTTAGATGTTCGTGGCTGTAACAAAATTACTGGAAGTGGCCTTGTTAAATTACCCGCTTGGGACATTGAACATTTGTTTTTAAGTGGTATTGGATTAATTTATAATTAATAAATTCTACTGCTATGTTATATCCGAAAATTTGAAAGTAAGTTAAAACCTTTTTAATTTATCTCTGTGCATGAAAAATAAGCGGTTCACATCCGACGTTCTTGAAGTGTTAAAGAACGGTAACGTCTCAAACAAATACATGTTTCCTTCACAGTTTGAAAATATTTAAGCTTCTTTTAAACGCTGCTTGTTAGTTGCATCGCAAGCTCTTCAAAATCCGAAAATGATTTCAAGCTTAAAAGGCGAGAATCTAAAGTCGTGTTCAAAAAGTCGTGTTCAAAAAGTCCTGTTCGGGACAGAGTTGAAAAGTTTTTTGCAAACTTACTTGATCTTCTACAAAAACGTAGGAGTTGAGTAATTCTAATAGCTATGATGTAAAATTGTCCTGCTCGGGATAGACTTTTTGAACACGACTTAAAATTATCTAAATACAGTACTGGTCAAAAGTATAGGTTCGTTTTCTTTTCACAGTGTACAAAAGGAAAAATTTTACATCAGAATTGCACTAAAAGTAGCTACACAGATCCAAATTTTTTTCGAAAACCGGTCCTATATTTTTCACCGGTACTATAACTGTTTATTTTGTGTGAATTTATCCTATAATATAAATTAATAGTATGTTTGCAAACTTTTATTGAGATATTTACTAATTTTATTTAGTGTACTAGATTGATTTTTAAAAAAAGTAAAAAACGGACGTTTTTTTTATATTTCTAAATATAAGGATATATATCTTATAAGGAAACATCTCGAAATATTCGGTCCCTATTTTTTTCTTCAATGAATGACAACACGTAAATTATTATAACACTAAATTATTACTTGGAAAAATATTCTTTACAAAAATTTTACGTACTAAATTTTTTTTAAAAAGTTTAATACAAAATTTTGATTTGAGTTTTAGAGAGAGAGTTAGGGTACTATTCAAGAAAAATATAATTTTTTTACTTATTACACCTGAAAGAATATAGTAAAGTAAAACCGTCAACTTATTACAAAAAATTGTCAAATTTTATTCTCTATTCAGATATACAAGTTATTCTTTTTGCTGTCGAAATTCGGTATTGCAATCAAAAAATTTTTTTTTTCAATTTTTGACGTATATTTTTTATTAAAATTTTTTACCTCAGACAATGTTTGTAATGCCATTTTCTAGTTAATTGAACCGAAACTGAATATGGGGTTTATTTGAGGTGACACGTAAAGGAATAAAAAAATCGAGATCGGTCACCTCGGAATATTTCATTGTTAGTGACTTGTAAGTTTTCATATTAATTTTCTTA
This sequence comes from Mengenilla moldrzyki, assembly GCA_000281935.1. Classification (NCBI taxonomy): domain Eukaryota; kingdom Metazoa; phylum Arthropoda; class Insecta; order Strepsiptera; family Mengenillidae; genus Mengenilla; species Mengenilla moldrzyki. The sequence continues at coordinate 7,449 of AGDA01008688.1, read as the reverse complement.
TTTGTTTACAAAATACTCTTTTTTTTGTTTGAACGAAATCTACAATATTTTAGTAAATTTCAAAATAATCGCCTAACTGTTTTATTATTATTTTTTAATAATGAATCATAGCAGTAGAAATATCCTAATTTTATAAAATATTACGCATTATACGTTTTATAGCATGTTGTGTTACTCGTTTTGATTATATGGGCCTTGGACTTGTTATACAAAAATGGAGTCATAGTTTAATTGAATTGGATTTAGCATGGTCGACTGCAGATGAATTGGATGCCGCACTAATCACATTGGCTGAAACTGATAAGCCTTCGCCTTTAAAGTATTGTTTTAAACTATTAATATTTTTTTGCTAAAAGTTAGATAATAGTGAGAATTTCTATAACAGAAATCTTATTAGGTGATTGTTTATTTATCTTATAAAGGTTTAAAAAATCGTTTGTATAAACTTTAAAGTAAGCTCGCTAACTTCTAATACAGGGTTTATTAGTTACTTAGTCGTCAAAAGTATGTAAGTAACGAAATTTGTAAAAAAAAAATCAAATTTTATAATACTGCATGCAAAAATCATTATATTATATGCAAAATTTCTTGAAAAAAATAAAAAAACAATGAAATTTTAAATTTTTTGATTGAAATTGCAGAAAATTCTTTTTTCATTCAAACTCTTTTCAATCTATGTTGTATGTACTGAATGGATAATAACCTTTATATAAAACATTTATTATTTGCAAAATTGAAAAAATAAATACTTCAATTTTTATCTGGTGTAAAGATTTTAAAGCACTGGTCCGACAGGTCTACTGGTCCATTAAAAATTTCAAGCGTTAAACTTAAAAACTCAATTTTATTAAGGAAAATGCTAAATATTTAGAATTTTATTCCCTTTATAATTAATGTTTTAAAAATTACAATTAAATTTTATCTGTTTTCGAATACAAAAAGTTTCGAAAGTTCTAATAAGAAATACGTGTTTGATTTTAGGAAATTAGATTTGTGTGGATCATCAGTAACCGTTGAACCAGTAAAAAAAATTTTATTAAAATGTGCACAGTTACAATCACTGAATTTGCAATCGTGTCGTGGTCTTCCACGCGGCATTAAACGTCTCTATCAAGGTAATGATCTTGTTGAGTTGCGTTCGTTCTTTTGCAAACCAGAGATGGAGACTAAGGAACAGGAAACAAGTGAATCGAAGAGTAACAATGTCAAAGACACGAATTCTGAACACAATCTATTACCATAATTTATTTATTTATTTTTTTTTTTCGTTTTTTTTTATGTGTTCAGTAAAAAAATGGTGAAAGCGATATACAACATTGCTTAGCCAGAAATTTTAATATTTTAATTATAAGTGTTTTGGTAAACCTAATTTAATGAGAGTTCGGTTAACAAAAGGCGTGTTCAGAAATATATTCTCAATAGGAGAACTATTGCGTCATAGCTACTTAAAGTTACTCAAATTTTATATTTTATGCAATGTCGAATAAGTTTACCAAAATATCTTACTAACCCAACTCATCTTAAAGTATACTTCAGAAAACGCGTAAAATTTGTTGGTAAATTATTGCAAATGGTACAAAATTTTTTAAAAAACTTAAATGTTTGATACTCGGATAGTGTCGATTTTACTCCTTCCACAGTAGAGCTATTTGTTTACCGATTGCGCATTTTTAATTTTTAGACAGAAGAAACTTTTTATGTGTGAAAGAAAATTACATAATTGATGACTTCAAATGATAAGGCTTTAAATTAAAACGTGATAACATTCTAACTAAGCTTTTATCAATATTGAGTAGCTTTTTATGACATAAAAGCGATCTGTGACATAATAATTATATTAAAAATAGGTTTATCAAAACATTATATAAAACCAAAACACTGTATATTATGAAGTTATATATACATATAAATAACATGTTATAAATTATTTATGAAATATAATTATTTTTTATTATAAGTGAGTTGAAAAAATTTGATTATTAACATGAAAATTAAAACTATAAATTGTATTAATTGTAAATTGGTTTTATTAGTAGTAATTAATCGATAAAAAATTCGTTGACAGGAACCATGTTTAGAAAACTGCTAAGTGTTTTATTTGTTGCTTGATAATATGCTCTGAGAAGTGCAGTATAAAATAATTCGTTAATATCTTTCCAATTTTCGAACATAACTTTTTCTATTATTCTATCTATATAAATATATTAAAAAATGCCATATTATTTATATAATTTTTAAATTAGTTGAAAATATAAACAATTTTAAATATTTTTAAACTGAATCCAAATGATTCCTACTTTTTCCGAATGAAAAGAATAACCTGCAAAAATCCACAAATATTCACGTAAACTCAAAATATAATTAAAAAAAAACATTAAATTAATGTTGCTAAAAAAAGTCTGAAACCCTCAATAACATCCTTATTTCTGAAAGCCACCACTGCCGCTTCTTAGGAATAATATTAATTATATAACGAAGGAAAACTATATATTTTTTAAAATATGGAAAAGGGATAAAAACGAGAAATTCATATAACTTATAAAAGTTATATTACAATCAAGGTTCAAACTGAAGTTTATTATGATATATTTGACTTTATTTTCATTCCTTAACAATTTAAACATGGGAAAAATTAAAAAAAGTTCTTTCTCCATTAAAAAAGTAGGAAAGTTAGGCATAAGTTTTATACTATTAAACGAAAACACCTTATTAAAATACTATATTTTTTTAGAAATTACCTTTTTGATAAATTTTTAGTTTAAAATATAAAATACGTTTAAGCCATTTCCGCACAATTTTTATTCGACGATGTCGCTCAGAAACACATTTTTTAAATTGTTTATGACTGCCAGATGAAATTGAGTGTAAGTGGTATGTTTGGAAGTGAAAATTATCACTTTTTCGATGTATTACTTAATAATGAATAATTATATGTGTTATTACACTTCGTATTAACGCTGTCCTTTTTCTTATCGATTAAAATGTGCATGGTGGCTATAGCAGTCATTTGCGGCAATGGATTAATAAACGCTTATTAAGCAAATAAGCGTTTAATATTAATTTTTGCACAATGTTGTTTATTTTGACAAAGTGTTACCACCCAATAAAAAAAAAAACGAATTGCTTTATTTTGCAACAGCATTACAGCATATTGATACAATGATTATTATTTTAAAGCGATATTCAGTTCACAGTGTCAATTAGTAAAAGGTAAAAAACGTATGTGTTTTTTACATCTAATAAATGCATATATATGAATTTTAATCAAATATATGTTTAAAAGTAGAAAAGCTTTTAATTTTCGTTGATATTGTTCGTTTATTAGTCTTAAAAATTAAATAATCAAATAAAAATTTTGTGCTGTACGAGTACACATTAAAATTTCAATTTAGATATGTTATTGCAATGTTTGTTTTCATATTGTTTCTTTTGAACAAAAAATGTTTAAGCTTTTTGAATGTTTTTTCTGTAAAACAAATTAGAAGTTTAGAACAAAAGAATTTTCTCTATATTCTAATTATGATATTTAAGCAATAAGTCCTGTTACTCATTTTAGTCTGAATTTGTATTTAATAAAAAAGAGATCATCATAAAAATATTTTCAACTTTATATTCACTTCTCCGCATAATTATTTTCCTACGTACATTATTTTAAATATTACTTGTTTTACTTACACTGTTTTCATAATTAATTTCACTGAAGATACAAAATATATAATACTGTTTTCGAAAATTTATTCAAAATAGTAAACTATTACGTCATAGCTACTCAAAGTCACTGAACTTCTGTGTGATGTACAAATTTGAGTAAGTTTACCAAAAGATCTTACTAACCCACTTCTTCCATAAATCAAATATCTATGATTGAAAGCTTTTCTGTATTTTTAGGAATCAATGGGTATTTATTTTGAGTTGCTCAAATCGAATGATATTATTACTGTAACACCCACTCCTCTAAAAAAATAAACGTAACCATTAGAAGCGAATGACGCGCAATTTCGTTTCTCATTGTGAAAATAAGGGGTGAATTTTACAGTGCGCACTTGTGAGTTTATGTGTGCATAAACGCGTTCAGTTTTCATTATAAGGGGAGATCGACTTTAGATTTCTGATTGAAAAGAACTCTGAAGAGTTTTAAGCAGTTGCGATACTGTGGATCGCTATAATGTGAGACTGCTCGGTCGAAGCCGGCACCATAGGCACTGCTCTATACAGTTGATTCTCCTATTGATCGTTGATCAATTTATGTCTAGCAGATACAGTAAACATATTAGTAATCATCACTGTTAACTCTGTTAACAGATTATGATCATGGGTTGCCTTTTGCACTCGTACTTGAGATCCAATGAGGATGTCAGAAAGGTCGGACGACATCTTCCAACAGGTATCAGTTGCTGGCTTTTGCTTTGCTAACCGCTTGTGGTATCTTGCAACCATCGATTTTGTTTACCGGCTTTTTGCTTCGCTAGCCGTTCACAGAATTGATTATCTGATATGCTGAATATTTGCCTTGCTAGCTGCGAATTACTAGCCAGTAAAAACCTGTCTAGAAACGTTTCGATGGGAAATTTTATCTCACCCATCGTATTTATCTGACATAATCACTTTCGTTAGATAGTACGTGAGTTAGCTAAAGAGCGCTTTCATTCTTACGAAAAAGCTAAAAAGTGGATCGAATCTCGAATAACCTCAAAAGACATGTCGTTTTTCCAATGCGAAATTCGTATACTGCAATGAAGAGAGGAAAAGTTGGTCTCTAGTAATGGACGTAACCTTCAACAAAACATTTTTGTTCCTTATATTTAAATAAAATTTTTATTTCGTAAAAAACAGCGAGAACTTATTCAAGACCGTAATAGTACAGCCTACTTTATATGTCAAGCACAGACCATTAAAAATCAAACATGGCTTAAATTTGCAAAAAAAAAACAATGCCTAGATTTCTCATTTAATATATTTATCGTCATATTTCCAGACATAATTTATCTTTCTATTCGTTTACATTTCTTTAGCTTTATTTAAAATGTTTGTCTTGAAAAATGTAAACTCTTTACAAACCAAAAAAGCTCACCATGACATCACTGTGAACTCACAAATATGAAATTTCACATCGATTTTTCCTCACTGAGATCACAGTTAAGAACATCTAGAAAGCTCAACTCATGTTTTCCTTTCGTTTTGTGCAATTTAATACCAAAAAAAAATTAAACGTAGGAAAATAATTTTGAAGAGTTGTGTTGATATTAAATATTTATTACCAAATTCTTTGGATCTGAACATATCCTTTATTTCAATTTTTTTTATATTTTGAACTTCATAAGATCCATTACTTATTCTTCTGACATAGGCATATTCTAAACCATTTTTTCGTTTTCTCGTAGCTATTTGTATTTGTCCTTTAAATATTATATCAGCTGCAATAAAAAACAATTGTTCAAAATTCTTTAAATTCAAATATAATAATATTAAGACTTAAGCTAAATACTTTTTTTTTAAATAAAATGTTATCAATTTTTAAGAGTTTGTTTACTCTGCAAACTAAATTAAAAAAACTGTGACAAAGTTGTCACAGTGACGTCTGTAAACGTCGCAACGGAAAAAGGTGAATTTCGGTCACAGTGAGACGTTTATAGACTTCTCAATATGATAAATTCTAGAAATTCAAGAAAAAGAGCACTAATTTGTTAAATTTTTCACAACGAGATGTCTATAGACGTCGCAACGGGGAAATGTGTATTTCGATTACAACGAGACTTCTATAGACTTCATAATATGATCGAAATCTCCCATTTCCAATTGCGACGTCTATATATATATTTTGCTGTGGCCGAAATTCAACTTTTCTCACCGCAACGTCTATATTTTGTGTAGCAAAATAAGAAACAATGTTATTTTCATACTACTTGTTTGCTAAAAATAGTCGTTCCAACTGTTATAACAGCTGTTATAACAATTATTAATTTTCTAATTACATGCAACAAGTTAATAACAATGAAACAAGGTCGGTAACAGGTTAGTAACAGAATACTAATGAGTATCAGAATTGGTGTAAAAAAGGCTAAAACCGTGACTTTTTGTCGTGAAAGAAAAGCTACAACCGAAATGTTTCTCATTTCCCATTAATTTTTATTCACTAAACATTCCTATAATGTGTCATACTTTTTTCACGACAATTTCGAAACTCTTAAACATTTTGTTACTAACCTTGTTTTAGCAACGGGTTAGCCTTTTGGCTCTCTAGCTTTTATTTTAGTTTTTTTGGAATATTTTATTTTTTGAAAGAATTATTTTTGAACCTTAAAATGCATGTTCTTTGAGCCAGCTCTCGGTCTATTAGTGTCTTAGTCTATTACAGCACACGAACTTTACATTATACCAGCCCTTCTTAAACTATGGGTCGCGATCCCAAATGGGGTCGCATAGCAACATTGTAGGGTCGCGAGAGATTTTTGTGTCAAATATTTAAAAATGTAATTTCAATGAAAAATAGGACATATAATTTTTGTAACTATAATAAATACAATTTTACAACTATTTGTGCAATTTTTAATTATAGATTTTTGTATATTTATAAATGATCTCTAAAACTCTATATATTTTCATATGTATATGTGTATATTATTACCTAATAAATAAACCATGAAAACATATTTATCTATTTTTCTTTCATATTTATATGGGGTCCCCAGGAAACTCGCAATCATAAAGGGGGTCGTGAATGGAAAAAGTTTAAGAAGTCCTGCATTATACTAAAATTACTTTACACTAATTTTACACAACGTTAATCCTATAAATCAGGGGTGGCTAACTTTTGTGTGCGTAAAATTGACTTTTTATTTGAAAAATGTGTCGCGATCGACTTTTTGTCATATGCGTAATTTAAGTTTAAAACTCACGCGTCCAGGAGAATTAAAATAGCACGAATAATTGTTAACAATATTTATTAATTGAAATTAGCTACACATAAACAGAGATTAGATTTCATTTCTTCGTGTAAATTCTGTGAAAAAAAATGTACGCGATACTTTCGACTAATACTGTATGTTAACATAAAAATTTTCTTTTTTGCGCACAAAAATATGAAAAAACGCGATCGACCAAATTTGGCTTCGCGATCGACCTGTTGGTCACCCCTGCTATAAAGAGTCAAATTCATGAATGCACTCACTATGACTACATATGATACACTGCTTATGTGCCAAGAACACAGAATAATAAAAAAACAACAAAACATACACAAAAAAATTATTCAAAGCATATGTCTTAAAACAAGGATAAGCATCACGTGGCCCGCTAAACATGATTATGTGGCCCGTTAAGTGTTTCCAAAATTGAATTTTTTTATCAACTTTCTTCCATAAATATATTGCTATAACATTATCTATAATATAAAATAGGAGTTCATACTAAACTGGAACAATTTTTGTGACGAGCTACTCACATTTCGAT
>AGDA01008675.1:0-17436 GCA_000281935.1 Mengenilla moldrzyki | reverse complement strand
CCAATAAGTCTGTCCCAAACGGGACAAAATTGAAAAGTATTTTTGTAAACTTACTCGGTCTTGTACAAAAGCATAGGAGTCGAGAAATCCTAGGTAGCTGTGACGTAAAATTGTCCCGTTTGGGACAGACTTATTGAACACGTCTCTATTTGAAATCTAAAAATTTTGGAAACTTTGAGAAAAACACAGAAAGAACGATGATCATTCCTTCAAAAGTGAGAATGACCAATATAAGATTTTGGAAGGTATCCCATGGATCTACAACCCAGTTGTTAAATTTATTTATTTGAGTTTATGAAGAAATCAGCCTTATTTGGGTTTACGGGTGAAAATAATCTAAGAAGCCTTAGTCTATATGTTATCGTGCCTACAATAAATTGTTAAAAAGTATTTGTTAATAATATGTTAATTAATTATAAATCCAGATAGCATATTTCGTTCAAAAATACTATATTTCCTGTACTATATATAATACTATATATAGTATTATATACTATTATATACAGTATATAGTATACTGTATATACTAAGAGTTAACTTTTTATAATTTTTAAACGTCCGTTATTTTTAGTCTTTTAAATATCATAAAGTAACTAATATTTAATACCATCACGGATAAAAAATTCTACTTTATATTTAATATAAATCTACTTGTTTTTGGGACAAGTAAAAAATATACTAAAAAGCTGTAAAAGTATACTTCATTTTTGAAAATTTATCATAAATTCACAATATTGTTAAGTATAAATTTTACTAGTCCAAATTTTAAGTAGAAATTTTTATGAGTAATTAATTAACTTGAAATTTTGACCACTTTACACAATTCTTATTTCTAAAATTTTTGCATTATCTTAATATAAAATATATAGTAGGTGTTATAAGTCTAAGAAAAAAATTAGGTTATTTTAATTGGCTTTTTATTGATTTTTTTTAAATAGTCACTTTTTAACAACACAGATGAAAAAAAATTATTGAATATTAAATTAAATTTCTTATCTACGTGGGAAACGCAACATATGTATGGTATAATTAGAATTGTACTTATAATTTAAAAATCAAATTTTATAAAAATTGAATAAATCTCCTAAAGCAATGAAAATTTATTTTTATCATAAAGTCATGAAGAGTTCTTCTTAATTTTGGTACGTACTTTTATCAGTGTGCACCTGTTTTTTTCATACCAAAGAAATTTTATTCATTACATTTAGCAAAAGCATTTTCTATGTCAAAATGAACACTAGCTTTTAATTTAGTATTTATGAATACTTTTGGAACCTCTAAAAATAATAGACTAATTTATGATAAATATAAACGTTTTTAAAAATATAATCCAGGAAAAGTTGGGTTAGTAAAATCTTTTAAAAAACTTACTGAAATTTGCAGAAATTTACTATACGAATAATTTTTAGGTTTTGTGGTAAAGTAATATATAACTAAAATATGGTTTATGTATTGTACTACAAATATTTAATTTTTAAATAAAATGCGTAATTTTGATAAAAAAAAAAAGTCTTATTTCAACAAGTTTTTAAAATGAAAATTGAGTTAAATTTCAATCACTTCAAATTCTCATGTTAGTTTGTAACGTTGTAAATGAATAATGACATTATGTTTAGTCATTATTGAAATATTTAATAGCCAAATAATTAGCTTTATTATAACTCATATTAATATTTTATACACAGTACAAAAGAAATTATTAAATTGATAAAGTGGTAATTTCATGGATTCGGAAACGACTATTATTTGGAAAGTGAATATTAAATCAGTGCCTAGTGTAATCTAAACTAAGATATATTAAAATATTATAATAACGAAAATTATTGAATTATTTTTATTTCTATTAATAACACGAAATTGAATTATATACTTTTTTATATTTAAAGAAAAATAAAACATCTTTTGCTAACGGGGAAAATTTTAATCTACTAATACTACATATAATTTATAATTAATGTTATTTTTCATATTATCATGAACCGTTATATAATATTCACAAATTAATTTTCCAATTTTAATGGCATTTAGTAAATTAAAAATGTCTGTTTAGAATCATTTATACATTCATTCACTTTCATATACTATTTAGAAATGATACTTATGCATAATTATAATGTTTAAGTTGCTAATTTAAATTACAATTTTAAATTAATTAAAGATTTTGACAAATTTTTACAAATTTAAGACATTTAATATTTTGTATTTAACATTTTCTTCGGGTAAAAATGTCAATTTTAATAGCAAAAACAGTGACTGTATGCTAAAAATTTAATGTCGCGACATTTTTAAGGAAATATAAATTTCCAAGAAACGATTTTTAAACAAGTATTTAAGTAATTTTTAACATGGTCACGAAATTCGAAGTAAAATTGCGGTTACAATTGAAATAAAAGTCCGGAAAATGTGTTCAACGGTAGATTGAGTCATGTATTGATCTCTCAAGCGTTTTCAAAAAGCTATATATAGTTTTTCGCTATATCTTGCTAATCTATTATTACAGATTAGTCGTACTGACACACTTTCTGGCCTTTAATGGTTGTCGGTACGATTATCGAGTCATCAGGCGGACAAGAACTATTCATTATCTAAAATAATGATTGCAATATAACCGGATCGAAGCAGATACTTAATTATTGAGGAAAATGTTTGGGTTTTTTATTTCGAATCGTTTAATTTATCTATTTGAAATGAGATTTCCAAATCGAAGTTAGTATCATGAACGTATATCGTTAGGTATTTGAATTCAGGTCGATCTTTTTCCATTTTGAAGGAGATAAATTTTGAAAAGCAAAAAAGACTTTCGTGTTTAAAGAGAATTTTCTAGGAAAGTTTTTATTTTCAATTAGTTTTTTCATTAAATCAATTTGTTTGGCTCTTTTTGGTTTATGATTGTTCTTTCAATTTCTTTTTTTTTTATTTTCGTTAAACAGAAAGTTTAGATTTTTTACAAAAACTTTTTTATTCATTTTTTTTTTTAATTAGCAGTAATTTTTGCATATGCAATTTATTTCTTATAGAAGTACGTGCATAAATATTGATTTTCTTAAATGAAAATCTTATTAGAAAGGTGAAAGTGTTGTTTATTCTTTACATTTGAATTGGATGTGTAAAAAACAGATAAAAAAGTCAAAAAGTCAAAAAGTCAAAAAGGTATACTTCGAACATGGTCACATTTAGGCGTCCGAAATTTCAAAACTCTATGTCTATGATTTTGTGAAAAACGTTTTAGAAAAAGTTGACTTTTTATAACAGCATAATTTCCGAATTTCACAACTATTCATTTGAATTAATCATATTTTGCAATTAAACAGCATCAAGCAAGTGATGTTTTATTTCACGAAAGTTTTTTCTCATTCAACTTTTTCTTTTTGAAAAATAAAATACAATGTTTTATGTAATTCAGTTTTTTACAGAATTATATCTTTTCGGTAATTTGAATAAAAATTAAGGTCAATAATATCCTTATCAGACTCACATAAAATTCTTATCAGTTTTTTTCTATTCAAAACGTCAACAATGGGAATAATAATACATTGAGAACTGGAAAAGAAGTACACAAACTTCCGAAAATGAACAATTCTTTTCTGCTGGTTAAAATATGCATTTTTTTGATTGATTAATTATTTCCTGACAGTTTTTTACCTTCGACTTCTCCATGTAATGTGAAGAAATAATTGTTTACTAAGCTTTATACTCATACATTTTTATAAAGCATAGAGTGCTTTAAATATTCGAATATATACATAAATAAAGTAATTGTTCCATGTAATTTGTTATAATTTACATTCGGATACTTATTATGCACAAAATTATGATAAAAGCAAATAGTGAATTAAAGTAGTTTTTGGAAAATTAAACTAAGTATTAATAGTTTCTTATTTGAATCTAGCAAGGTAATATATCGACTTTTCAGACCTTTTTTTCAAAATCTTTTTATCCAACTGATCAGGAACCTAAGTTAAGACACTATAATTCATTCATTCTCTAATTCATTAAAGCAGAGTTTCTTAAACTATGGGACTAAAAACAAAATTTCGATGTCGAGGCGTTTCGAAAAAATTAATTTTAATCAATTAATTTTGTTTTCTATTTTTACGATCAAAACTCAAATTTTGTTTAAAAAAAAATCTCTGATGACGTTTAAATTTGAATTTAAATATTTCTGACATCATCAATTATGTCATTAGTGACGTAACAAGTGTGAGCCATGAATCTAATATTCAGCCGTTAAATTGATATATTTGAAGTCAAAAATGAAAAAAGTTTAAGAAATTTTGAATTTGAAGATAAGTTACAGAGTATGGAATGAAGCACTAACAAAAACTACAATTTTTTTCTCATAAAAGTGTTTTTTTAAAAATTAACGTTTACAAACTTTATACATAATAAGAAAATCTATAAAAAATTATAAATTATTTTTCAAGATGAAAATTTTTAGGAGCACTTGGCAGAAAACGTCAAACGACCCGGCCAACCATGTTAATTAACTGTTATCAAACCATTACATAAAAAGTTTACATCTAAAAATTTGTTATTATAACAATTATATAACAGTTAACAAATTGTTAATTAACCGTTATATCACACTTGACGCCACCATTATATCAACGTTTATATAACATTATTATGTAACTGATAGTTAGAAATGTTATATAACTGACCTTTAAAAATATTCAATAACGGTTATTTAAATAATTTTATTAATAACGGTTATATATAAATTAACTTTTGTTAGGTTTTGGTTGACCGGGGAAATTTAGCGCCCTTCTTTATAATACCGATTAACAGGTGTTTTTGTAAGCTTAACCTGATTAACTTAGCCCCGATGTCATTAGGTTTAAACTACCTACATGTAAGTACGTACATATGAATTGGATTATAAATTTTGACGATTTACCTGTATTACCTAGAGTTAACCGAATTAAATTTACGAAAACACCTATGGAAAATCTCATCACATATTTTTTATTAAAAAATTTTTCATGATTTCTAAGTTTCTAAACATGTTAGAGTTACAATATACCGTATTACACTAATAATTAGTAAAAAATTATTTATGTAATAAATAAGGTTTACAACAAGCTAGTAAATTCTGGAAAATAGAATTGTAAACGTTTTAATGAAAAAAGGTGTTTGTAATTTTAAATACATCTTTTATGCGTTTATAATTTGATGATCATTTGCAAGTTCTGTATTGCAAAATATATTTTTAAAATATAAAAATTAAAAATATATTAAAAAAAAATTATTTTGGTAATAGAATTAAAAACAAAATTTAATTAAAAAACTTTATTACCGAGGACTAAACTGTTTAGTATTTAACTTAATTATAAATTTTACATCGAAAATAATATTCTATTTGATATTTATAATATAAATTACGACTCAGTTCTAAAATTAATTAATTATTGTCATAATTGTTACTATGAAGAAAGTCCAACAATGTCATACTTAGCAACTTTTTTGTACGGAATTCTCATTTTAGAGAAAAAAAAGTATGCATCATTTCAATATGTTTTTAAAAAAAGAAATTTTTATTAATGATATTACTATATTATAATGAAAAATTTACACACCATATTACAAAGAAAGTCCAGTGAAAACCCACTTTAATTGTTAAAATTTAATCCGCAAAACTGTGATAGATGTTTTAGTCTTTTTTAGTACTCATTATTCTTATTGTACATTTTAAAAATGGAAAATACTTTGTATTCGGTCAAAGCTTAAGAATTTTAATGATTATTTTCAAATTAATCACTTTTAGTACAGATTTTAAAATAAATATTTTTTCAATCATTCATGAACATTTCGTACTATATCGAAATTTAGAGTTTAATTTTACCCGAATTTATCTTTTAAATTTTTAAATAAAAATGTTAAATAGTAGAAAAATAAAATGATTATTTTAAAAATAAATAAATTAATAAAATAAATATAAGAAAAGTTATTAGTTGCACAAATGTGTTTTCTCATGTTAAGATGCTAAAATTTAAATTAAAAAAATAATTTTAGTATTTCATTTCATGCAAAATAAATAAGAAATATAATTGTGTATTAAATTTCGCTATGCATAAAAACTAAAAAAATTAATTCGTGTAAACTTTGTAATATTTTTTTTAGTAAATTAAACTTCATTAATTTTTAAATCTATAAAAGTATAATATGAACTATCATTTTATAATTCTTAACACCCTTTTGGCTTATTGCTAGGATAAGCATCTATTAAGGAGTTAAAGAAAAGATAATACACAGAAAAGCTTAAGAATTTTAGCAATAGTTATTATTAGCAAATGTATCAGTAAGAAATATTGCTAAGTTGAATATAAAAAACAATTAATATAAGCAATTTTTGATTTTATAAATTTCAAGTCGTTGTTTTAACAATTAATTTGAGCTAAAATAACGATCAAAACTTTAATTTAAAAATTAAAATATCGGTATTACTTTTTAACAATCTACTTATTTCAGAATTTTTTAAGATTTTTGAGTTCTTGTAATTATTTTTTAAAAGAAAAATATTAAATTTCTTAGTTAAATATAAATTAAACAGATAACTGAATGATATCAACACTAAGAAATATAAATAGTAATTTCAGATGAAATATAGTTGCAATTGAATGTGTAAAGCAATAAATATTTAGTAGTTATTACTGTTTGCATTGTTCACGTACATAATTTGCTATTAGTATTTAAAAACGTTTAATAAGAAAACAAAGCTTTTTAGATTTTCTTTTTTTCTTTTATAAACAACTTATATGGAAATAAATATTTTTTTTAAAAAAAAAAGAAACTATTTTCAATATTCGTTTACCCAATGAATTAGTTTTAAGAATTTTACAAAGTTTTCAAATCGGTACTTTTTTAGTTTTATTTATCGTTGCATTTTACCACTTTGGGTATGGATGATGTCATTGCACTGATACAGATCGGAGAAAAAATCACTAAGAACCTTAGATATGTTGTAATTACTAAGCGGCCATTAAAACAACTCAACTTCTAAAAGTGGTTAAAAAATAGTGATTTGGTGTTACCATTTTTCTTTCCAAATAGTAAACACTTTACTATTTTGATAACATTTTGACTTTTCGAACAATTATTGGTAAATTATTAGTAAAATTTTTACTAAAATTGTTAAATAGCAAAGTTTTTGATGCACTCATTATAATTAATTTACGTCGAAAAACAGGCATTTATACTTTGAAATTCAAAAAAATTATCTGTAAAAATAGAACACTTTTTAAACATGTATTTGCAATAATGCTTTCAATAAGTAAAGCAACCTGTAAAAAACTTCATTTTACCAATTTCCAGTTTAATATCTGATAATACAATAACTCTGTTCTTATCATATTACTCATTGGATCGCAAGGTAATTTTCAAAAATATTATCGATACTTAGAAATCAATGAACACTTCATCTAGTAGCATGTTAAAGATTTTGCATGCAATTGAAAAAAACTGTGTAACGTTAATTTTTTAAATTTGTATAAAATAATTGAAGGTAATTACAAAGAAAACTTTATTTAAATTTAAAATTTGTTGAAAATTTACTATAGTTAATACTTTATTGAAATTTAATATCAATTTTTAATTGGTTAAAAACATCGAAACAATTATAAAACTCAACACAATACTAAACCGAGAATTATTACTAAGCTATACTTAACCGATTTTCTTTTATTACCATCAATTAAAGTTTAAAAAGTGGAAATTAAGCAAAATCAGCATTCGACTTTGCTATTATATTTTACACATAAAAAAAAAAACGAGGAAAATCGCCTGAAGCTTTATTAAATTTGACCATTTTTAGGTAATGGTTTTAAATTGTTGATGAGTTGATGAGTTGATGATTTAAAAAAAACTCATAAGCACAAGTTTTAAATGACTCTGAAACGCATCTAGGTTTATAGGCCAACAATGGAACAAACTGTAAGCTCTCAGAGAAAAAAAGTAGTTAATATTCTAACATATGCAATCAGAAGATATAACTAAATAAAATGCTGTACCGTACAGCACAACGTACTGCATTCCAATAAAAATAGTTCTTAAGTAAAGAAACTAGTTTTTTACTCAGTCTTTGGTCATTTTTATGGGTTAGAAGTACATATAATAATATCTTAAGAGATTCGTGGAACAAACGAAATGAGTAGTCTTAAGAAAAACAATAAGACTTCTCGTTTCTGATTCAGTTTCTCACCAGAAAACCGAATTACCGTTAACATTGTTTTAAGTAATGAAAAAATCCATATAATTATTAATCGATTTGCCTTTTTTCATAACATTGGAAAATGTAACTTTCGCTACATGCATATGTATGTATACATTATAAATAAAAATTGTAAAATGTCGCGTAATTCGTTCAAGTATCTCTTTTTAAAGCCTTCAAATTAAATATAGTAGTTTTTTTGCCGATTTTTGAAATGCATGCATACATAATTAACAAAAAAAAAAAAACGAAAACGATATCGGAAACCACTTTCGATTTTTATTATAATTTTGAAAGGATTTTAATAAAAAGTATAGAGCCATTTATCAATTTACCGTTTTGAAATTCGAAAATTTAATGTATGCGTTGATTTTTATATACTTTTTTTAAAGTTGTAACTAATAACTTTTTCATTATTAAAAAACTTATGCTTTTATTTAATATTTGTTGACTGTTAAAACGGTTTTTTCAGTAAAGTTCTCTGGTTATAATTACTTTATCCGTGAAAGCTTGATAACCCTTTTTACCGGCTTTTTTTAATTTTAAATGTGGGTCTTTATATATTTTTTGATATATATTTAAAAAAAGAGAAAATTAATTAAGAAAATTGGAAACTAGTTCATTCAAGTTTTGTGCAATGAGTTAGCGAATTTTTCACTGAAAATAATTTGCAGTTTTCGAAATTTTTCCTTAGCATAAAAAATAGCTGTAGTTAAAAGACTTTCTTTGTAAAAAAAAGAACTATTGCTATAATTTTATCACTAACAAAGTACTAAAAAGCAATAGTAAAAAGACAATATAATAATAATATTGTTATTACTATTATTATGAATAAAAGTTTTTATTAAAGAAAAGAAGTTTTTCTTTTATTATTTTTACGCATAAAAAATTTACTTCAATACACCGTTTTCTTTTTGGAAATAGTTCAGTGCATAATTCTCTTCATGATTAAATAAAAGTACTATAATTTTTGTTTTATATATAGAAAACGATTTGTTAGTTTTCGACAATTGATTATTTACAGGTCCGGTTGTTTAGAAAATCTAATCAATAAACGTTAATAGCTTGCCGCGTTTTTAAAAATCCGTTTACTAAAAGCAAACTTATAAACACAAGTTAGAAAAAAACTAAATTAAAATACGGATTTTCGCTGAAAATTTATGGGTTTCTTTAAAAACAGTCTTATACTTCGTTATGCAAATTAGAATTGAAAGAAATTAAAAACTTATTTCAAAAAAAAAAAAAAAAAATAGTAAAAGGCCTTTCCATTTATACCAAATTATTTTCTTCGAAAAAATCGAAAGCCTCTTTTAACCCAAATTTCATTAATATGTTCATAAATATTTTAAAATCATAAGCATATAATACAATTTATTCCCTAAATTTATTAGTTTTTTCTCTCGAATTTAAATTAAAATACAGTTTAATTGTTGTATTAAAAGAAATAATTTCTTTAGAAATATTTATAGTTTAAGAAAAAACGTTTATTTTTAAATTGTCTATTAAGTCTTCTTCATTAAAAATATAATTTTTATTTCATGTCTAGCGCTATTATAAAAAAATTCTCCCTTAAAGAACAGGTTTTAAACATTTTTTTTAATTACACAATTATTAAGAAAATAAATAATTTCTTCCTTTTAATAGAAATTATCTTTCTAACTAATTTTTTTCTAAATTTTTATTTTAAGCTATTAAACGTTTTTATTTGTAAAAAATGTATAAAATGAAAATATACAAAATTTCCTTCGCATATTAAATTTTCACGGTAAAATGAAGTAATCTAATTACAAATAAATTAACAAAATTATATAGTAATAAAAATCTTAATGCAAAAATTATTACTACAATTTAAAAGGAAAATTATTTGAATTGACTATTTAATAAAAAATTTGTTATATATTTCTCAGAATAAATATTAATATTTTAAAATATTTTTATTACATTTTTTTTATAGATTTTTTATAAGGAACAATGTTGAATAATTTATATAAAGTGATGTGTAGAAAAATTCGATTTCAATCGAATTCTATTATTATTTTAATAACAAATAACACAGACCAAAAAATTATATTTTTTGTTTGATAACTAAGATCTAATGTGTATTTTTGAGTAAATATGACTCATTAAATAATGAAACAATAACAGTTTTTTTAAAATGTTAAAAATTTTGAAACACAAGAAAAAAATTGGGTTTATATACAGAATATTATTCCATAAATTAGTAGTATATATGTCTGGCATAAATATAATTTTTTAAATAGTTTTTTTTTGGAAGTAAGAGCTAAAAGCTCATATTTACATGCACAAAAATCAATTACCTTTTAAAACAGAATTCGAAGTGAGCTGTGATTTTCAGGTATAGCGCATCTACGTATTATATTGTAACAGTTGTCAAAGTTATTTAAAATTATAAACTAATATTTTAGACAATGTTTTCGGCTCATTAATTAGGACCGGCAAAGGTGATAAGTTGAGAAAAAACATAACCACGTGGACTAGGAAAAAGGGACCTATAAGATACATATGTGTTGTTCTTCTCCCTTATTTTAAATTTCTTTAACTTTATAAAAAATGATTAAGAAAAAGATGGTATTTAATCGCTACTAATTTTTGTTAAATTATAGCTTCTGGCTCTACACAACTTACTCCTTGAAAGAATGGTGAAACCCCTCTATCTTTTTGGGATATATAATAGCGTGTATTGCGCTCGAAATACGAGAAGTTATTCTGTCGCCAACTTTAGTCGTATTCAAAAAGTCTGCCCCGAACAGGACAATTTTACGTCATAGCTACTTAGAATTATTCAACTCCTTTGTTTTTGTATAAGACCGAGTAAGTTTGTGAAAATACTTTTCAACTCTGTCTTGAACAGGACAGACATTTTAAACACGACTTAAATTTTTGAATTACACAATCCACTTTTTGGTCTGTGCAGGAAAAAAATTATAATTATAAAACCACAGAACAATGCGCGGCGCGCTGCGTAGCTAATATAGAATGAGAGCTCAGATGGAAAATTTTTTTCCGTATTGCTGCAATTACGTATACGTATACGTATACGTAAACACGACGTATACGCGCACCGAAAAAATGCATCGATTCCGCACAGCGCTAAATTCCAAAACATGGACGTAGTATATATGGACTGCTCATCGAATACAAAAAGCTGTCACCAACACAAAGTTGTTACTGACAAAAACGCGTGCTCTTAATTTTTTCTTAAATAAGTGGAAAAGAGAAAAAATATAGTTACACTTGCGCACTCAGTCAGAAACAACCTTTGTGTTGGCGACAATTTTTTATATTGGAGGAGCAGTCCATGTATATTAGGTCCATGTTCCAAAATGAAAAAAAAATTTAGCTTATTCGTTTTTCTTGTATTAATGTGCGAATTTATCTAAATAAAACTTAATTGTGATTTATATTTTCGTACTTATATAATAAACTCAATGGTTATGTATTGGAGCACCAATTCAATCCTTAATAGTCGTTAAACCATGTGATATCGTTACTTGATACTTCATATTTCAAAATTCAGCAATAATGATTGAGCTTTTGACTTATACTTTCAAAAATTTAGTTCAGTTCAAAGTAATCCAAATAATCTTATTAAAACCACTGGCGAGGTTTTCGAAAACAATTAAACGCATAAAAATTTTATGAAAATTAAAGCTTTTAGAATTATTGTTAGAATTAGATATGCATCCAGATTAAAACCTTGGCTTTATTTTTGTATTTAAATTTTAATTTTTTGCAGCTTTACTTACTACCCAGTGCATCAAATTTTAAACAATTACTCAATTATTGAGTTATATATAACAGTACTGCTAGCTATTAATTAATTCACATATATCGATAAACTTTATATGTTTGAGACATATTAAAATATGTACACCAAAGTGAAGAAATTTCGATTAAAATTGATGAATTTAAAACGTTGAGAGTTTGTAAACTTATTGTTTTTTATATCAGATTTTTGATTAATCAGGAAGTTATTGTAAATATTTTCAATTAAAATAATTGCGCATATATTGGCATTTTATTACTATTATTATTATTATTAAAAGTTGAAAACACATAGTTTGTCGCAACTTTCTTTTGGTCAAAAAATTACCTTTCACTTATCTGTTTTTTTGAAAAAAATTCTGTAAATTTTTTTATTAAAATATGCCCTTTATTAAGCAAACAATAAATATTTGTCTAAAATGACCGGACCCGGAAATTGACATTAAACATTAATGGTCCACTTTTCATAGAAGTCAAGTTGTTTTTAAGATCTTTTCAGGTTTTTTCAAGTTTTATTTTTTGGTTGAGAGACATCATGACCTAGAATTTTCGCATAAATTTTTGTAAATATTTGTATTTCTCTATTTGATTGACCTACAATAAAATTTAGAACAAAATGAATGATGAGCAATTGAAAATCTTATATATTCAGCCACAAGCGAAATTTTCAAATTAATTTAATAATTTACTCTTAAGCATGTAAAAGTATATTAACGGTTCCCATTGTATAATAAATAGAATTTTTGCTATTTTTCAGCATGATTAACTTTCCTAATCTAACTTATCCGGTCAATTTTAAATAATTAAATCGAGAATTCTCTTAATTTTTTTTATCAAGGAAAACAGTCGAAATCTGGTAATATTAAATTAAATTATTTAACAAAACTGTTATAATAGAGTTTTTTTCTTGAAACAATTTCTCGTACATTGACGTAATGTTAATAACGATAATTACTTTCCGTATATTATTATTTAATATGATTATTTAGAAAAAATATCCATGTGCTCTTAAATGCAGGATGTACACTTTAAGCGCTAGCCATATGCATTATATTTTTTTACTTGTACTAAAACCGCACCAAAAGCCTATAATTACGACATATAATTAGATTTTTTGTTACCTTGGTCTTGAAGTTGCTCTTGGTGCCGTACTCGCTGGTCCTCATATTGGTCCAGTGCCAAAGTTTGACTTAAAGCTATCACAAGGTAGTAGAAAAATTTCAGCTGAAACATCACGTGTATTTTTTCGGTTAAATTAACGCCACATTAAAATTGGTCATTTTTTTCCACCAATTTACCCGAAAAATTGTTATTTTGCAACTTTTGAAACTTTGATATAAGTTTTCAACATGTATACAATCATAAAAAATCGTTACTAACTTTCTTCGCTACGTAACGTTAAGTGACTGAATGGATCGAGCTTTGAGAAAGGTAAATTATTTGAGAAGAACGTCCTCAACACAATTATTTTTCTCTCTCTAATAAAAATTTGAATAAATTTTAATCAGTTGAGTGTGAAAAAAAGTAATCAAAGAAAGCGGAAATTTGAGATATATTCGAGAACATTTTTTAGAAAGTTGTCTCCCACAACGAAAACGGTTAGATTTTGAAAGTTTAAAATTAAACATGGTGTATTATTTATAAATAAAATGGAGGGAGAAAAATCTCAAATTCGTAAGATTTTATTTTAGCATTACGAGCTTTCGATTTTCTTTAAAAGTTATTAACAACTGATATTAGACAAGTGTACATAAATGGATAAGCTAAAGCGAGCTTTAAGTCGGGATGATAGCTGTGACGAAGAAGTTGGAATTATGTCCCAAGTGCGTAAAACTTGAATTTCCTTCGCGCATTTTCACTGTCTTAAATTATTTTAGTTTAGTGAAGCGACCTCATTAAGTTGGTCAAATCGAATAAAAGGATTTATAATTAGTTTTGCCTTTGGAATTTTCTTGTCCTTATTAAGCACATTATCCTTATTCTTGCATCGAGGAATAGTTGTTTTTGCTACATTTTACACGATGGGTAATGTCCTTTCGATGGCGAGTACGTTCTTTTTAATGGGCCCTATGAATCAATTGAGAAAAATGTTTGCAACCACAAGATACATTGCTGCGATTCTGGTTTTGGTTTCACTTTCGTTAACTTTAATCGCAGCTATTAAGGTATTATTTTCAAATTATTTACAATTATTCAAATCGTTAAAATTGTTAAAAATCTGTTAAAAAGTTAATGTGTTCTAAAGCACTATGAGCCCGCTTGTCCTATGTGCTAAAATATGGAAAAAAGTTATTTTCATGTTACTTGTCTCTTAAAAATAGTCATTCCAGTTGTTATAATAACTGTTAATTTCCTATTTACTACATCAAGTTAATAACAATGCTAGGGAAACAGGTTCGGTAACAAGGTTAGTAACAAAATATTAATAAGCTACGAAATTACTGTGAAAAAAATATGACACATTACAGGAATGCTTAG
The DNA here is from genome assembly GCA_000281935.1 of Mengenilla moldrzyki. NCBI lineage: Eukaryota > Metazoa > Arthropoda > Insecta > Strepsiptera > Mengenillidae > Mengenilla > Mengenilla moldrzyki. The sequence continues at coordinate 2,966 of AGDA01008675.1, read as the reverse complement.
TAAATAAATAGTAATGGAAAATGAGAAGGAATATCGAAACGTTTCGGTTTTAGCTTTTCTTTCGTGACAATCTCGAAAAGTCACGGTTTCAACCTTTTTTTTTACGACAATTTCGACACTCATTAGTATGTTACTGACCCTGTTTCTCTAATGTTGTTATTAACTTGTTGTAGTAAATAGGAAATCAACAATTGTTATAGCAATTGTTGTAACAGCTGTAATGACGATTTTTAACAGACAAGTAGCATGAAAATAACATTGTTTCTCCACATTTTGGCACACAGAGTGTGTTTTATCATAACAATCTAAATTATGTCACATATTGCTTTTATATAACAGCACATTATAATGATATTATAGTAACATACGCTAATACGTTTTGTTCTTATTACAGTAACAATATAAAAGTATACTCATTTTTAAAGACCTATGTTATTATACTAATTACAAATTCGGAATACTAGTTTATTAAATTATAAAATTTAAATTATTAAATTATAAATACAACATGATCAAGCTAGAACCTATATATCTCAACGAAGAACGATAAAATTAAAATGGTTTTACAAATACAAAATTAAGTAATTTTTAAATAAATGCGTTTAGGGAACTATAATGTAGTTTTAAAATTTTTTTTGATTACTAGAGATAAAATTTCTGGCATTTACTACTTATTTGCTATAACTGATTTATTTGTACTTTTTAAAAATAGCGGCCAAACACATTGATTCGATTATTTTTAACTTAATTTTAAAATGTTATATTGTGCTGTTTTTTGTGATTTTTGGCTATTTTTTATTACTTTTTTCTATTTTTATTTAAATTTATAGGTGAATGATGAAAAATAGATAAAGAGAAGAGAGAGAGAGGAATAATAAGCCCAAAAAAAATAGAAACGACCACCATAAAGGCATTAATGAATTAGTGGGTTAATCATCACCAGAATTACATAAATTAATAAAATATTGATTAAATTGATTACATACATAAATTAATGAAATAAAGTTTGAAAGAGTGAATGAATAATTTTACGTATTGAGTTCATTCATTACAATTTTAATATAATTTTTATAAAATTTAGGAAAAGTATATCAAACAGTTATTATTAAAATTCAATCATTTTAATCATTGGTAGGGCAATTTTTTATAAATTGAATAAAATTATTCATACGGAGAAATACTTGTTCTTCTAATTCCTTTATTAGAGGAAAGAGTTGACAATTATAGAATTAATAATAACCGTAAATAATATTGATTAGTCCAATGTAATTAATTATTAAAAACGGACATCTAATTTGCTTACTAAATTAACAAGCGGTCAAATAAAACTTAAAATTAATGACTTCATTCCATCGAAAAATTATACTGTCTTTTCTCTTACTATTCATAAATCAGTTTATAATGTTTGAAATTAATTTTATTTTTTTCTTTAATTTCTTTAAAAAAAAATAGTTTAAAAAACCTGGCTTAGTTTTCCTATTTACTGTATTTCAGTGGTGTTCAATGACGTGGTATTCACTTTCTTATATACCATATGCAAGAAATGCTGTTCGAAATGTTCTTTATACATGCATCGTTTGATTTGGAAATTGTAAATTTAAATTAATCGAATGTCTCTTTTAATATTTCGTCAATTTTTGTTGAGACTTTTTTTTTAAAAAAATAATATTTTTTTACGCATGAAAACTGTTGTTTAAAAAATAGCTATAAAATAAACTTTTATTGCGTTCTATGTAAAGAATTTAAAATAAATAAAAATTTTAAAAAAAATTAATTTTTTCAAAAAAGTGTACTGTCTATTCACTAAAAAATAGCGATTTATTTTATATTAGGCGAAAACATACAAAATTTTTTTTACACGGAAAAAAATATTGAATTTTTAATTCACATCGAAGAGCTTTATAATCGTAATGATGTTATATTAATAATTATACCAATATCTAATAGTTTCAAAAATTTATTTATAGCTACGTTGACACAATATAACTTTTTTTTAAAATATATAGTTTTATAAGAAAAAAGTTATTTTACATTAAATTGGAACAAAATTTTGCATTGAATACGATGTAATTTCAACCAGTAATTGCAATTTTTTCCGTATACTAAAAAAATTAATTGACGTTATAACAATAAAATAGCTAAAAAAAATAATTTTCTTATTGAAATCCATTATTAGCAGTACAAGTTTGTAAACTAAAAAGTAAACTTAAGGGTGTGGCACTTCAGTAAAAATACGCATGAGTCACTCAGAAGTCAAACCTAGCTGGTGCGTGACTTAAAAGTTCCATCACTTTGCTTGAGATAGCCTAATACAAAAATTAGTTTTTTTCTGTAACTACTCTATTTTTAGTGGAAATAAAATTGAAGTTTCAAAATTTTGAAAAAAAGTGCATTTTTTGTTTTTCACCACAGTTTTTCTTATAACTCAGGTACCCCTTAAGATAATTATATAAAATTTTGCACCATTATTAGGCACTCTTTTCTGATTCATTTGATACTAATTTTAGTTCATTAGGCCTTTTAATTTGGAAAATAAAAATTTTCAAAGATAAAAGTCATTTTATAACCCTTCCAAAAAATGCGAATAGGGAATCAAAAACAACCTTCGTTTTCTGTCATCACTAATTAAGTACTAACAGATTTTAAGCATTTGGTTTTTGGAGAAAAAAAAAGTTGAAATTTGTTCCCCTATATAATTAATGTTTTATATAATTTTATATTTAAGGAAATGTAGTTTTTCTCGCGAAAAAACAGCTTTGTTATGACCCGATGACCTCTTGCTATTTTTTTCAATGCAAAACTTAACAATGAAAGTAAATATGGATAACATAATTTAGATTATTTTATTAAAAAACAATTGTTTTGGCAATTTCCAAATTTTGTATGCGTTCTTCGCATAGTGGAAACGTGTTTTTAATTGAATTTATTTTTTTCACAAAACTTAATCTTCGTTACGTCCACGTTCA
>AGDA01008666.1:0-15061 GCA_000281935.1 Mengenilla moldrzyki | reverse complement strand
TCAACACACGACGATAGGTTTTAAAAAAATCTGCCTATTTATACACTGCTGCAACGAGCCCGAGCCAACATATTTATTTGAAAAATTCTTTTTTGTGTTGCTCATGTCGTTTGCGTGTTGGCTCGGTCTCGGTGTGGATTCCGGACTCGGTGTACTCCTACTTTTAGACATGAAGTAATAACATAGAAATTTTGTGCCAACGTATTTTAGTGAGGACTGTGTACTTCATATCTATATTGATTTTAGCTTATGATGTACATATGCACGTACGTACTAATATTTTAAACAATATAGAGAAAAATAGATTATTTTTTCAATTATTTAACCTAACTTTAAGTATGGATTGTTCGCGTAACATAAATTGCTCTCGCTAGCTAAAATGAAATTAAATTAAGTTGCGTATACACCGGTTTATAAAAATTCATTTTACTCTATGGCAGGGGTTCCCAACCCCGTGCCCGTGGGCACCATGGCGCCCGCGGAGCGATTCTTATGTGTCCGACACTAGTCGATAAAGTAAAATACATTACCCCGTGTGTATAAATTCTGAATAATAATTCATAATTTTAAATTATGTTCGCTTATTATTTATTTAAAAATTAGAAATATAAGAAAATAAATTATGCAAAAATAAGAAATTATGGAAGCTGTTTGTCGATTAAAACTAAGTGATGCCCGCTACCCTACTGATATTTTATAATGTGCTCTAGAGTACAAAAAGGTTGGGAACCCCTGCTCTATGATGCCAAACGTAAGCTGATATCGAAAATCTCATCATAACCAATTTTAATGAGCAGCCAAACCTAAAAATTTTTTTAAAAAAGAATCATATTTATAATAATTTATTGAATACTTATTTGTATCATACATTGAACAAAATGGTTTATCATAATGTAATTTTCTATGGCAAATCTATATGAGACTGAGTAATCAAAATGGAAATCAAATTTTTCTTTAATGCTTTTAATTAAAATAAAAAAATAATAATAAATTTCATTCCTTATAACAGTAATTCCCAAAGTGTGAGCCGCGACTCCCTGGGGAGCCGGGATACCGTTATTAGGAGCCATGAAAAATTGAATCAAACAATTTTCCAGTCTCAATATAGATGTTATTAAAACAGTTAAAATTAGATATTTTATTACAGGGAAAATAGTAAGTATAAGCTTTTAATATTTCGCTGTTAAATGGGTAATCTCTTTTAAAAGAAGAAAGTTCTAATTTTTAATAAAGTCAAAAATTTAATAAAAAATCTAAAATAAAAATAAAATAAAAACGATTATTTAGGGAGCCGCGAACCGGAAAAGATTGGGAACCTCTGATTTAACCTAATAATGGACAAAATTTTACACACTTTTAAAATTCCAAAGGGCATTTTAAAATATTTTATTGGTGTATTTGCAAGTATAATATATAACTTACACATGTTAAAAATTAAAAAAAAATTGTTACTTTACTCAGAGTGTATACAATAATTTAATTTTCGAGTTAAGTCGTAATGTCATTTCTAAATTCATTTCTGTGTTACATTTTTGAGTAAAGTAGTAGTGAATCATTTTTCAAAAATGCACGTTTTTAAAAAACAAATTTTCTTATTTATAACACAGACTTTCTTAGTATTCAAATATTATATAATTATGAAATGCATGATTGCTGCTTATAAAAACTCGTTAAATATTTTCTGAAGCAAAAGAGGTGAAGGAAATCTTATTAAAGCAGTTAAGATCGTATGATTTTTTTTCTACTCTTCATTATTAAAAACCAATGCGATCAAAGATCTAATGAAATGAAATTTGGAAAAGGAAAAGAAATTCGATTACATGGTTTACTTTCCTAAATTCGAAACATGCGAAAAAAATTCAATGCACTCATGTTTGTCTTTACTGTACTCAACAAAGGGTTTAATCTCAACATGTAATACTAAATAACGGAGAAAAAAACAGTAGCAGTTTAATTTAGTTAACTGATTAATTAAAGCACCTTTTTAATTGTTTTGTAATATTTTAATGTACATTTATCGAGTTCTATTTTTAAGTAAAACATTGTTTTATTTATTTTTTCTGACTTTGATTTGAAAACGTAAATTAACACCACAAACACAAAGTTCGTATAATCATACAAATTCAACTGTATATCAAAAATTTATCAGTTATTCATGTATGACCAACAAGTGATTAACGTTAATTAAAATTTTTAATTCTCTGTTGAAAATCATATTTTTTAATAGTTGACACAATAAAGTGATTTATCGATTTTAAAAATAAAGAAGCATTAGAAAGTCGTTGTTTTCCTTTTATGACTGTAAAAATCAAGTACAAAGACGACACAATGCTTACTTTTTTTCATTGAGTTTCAATTGTAATTCCTGATTACGAAACGCATCCGAATTTTCCTTAATATCCGCTAACTGATTAGCCAAATTACGGTTTTCATCCTCCAATTTATTACATCGAGTTTTATATCGTTTTAATTCTTCGTTCAAACTTTCAAATTCCTTTTCCGTAGCCTTCAATCGGATCTGATAATTTTCCAATTGTAATTCCTTTTCGCGTTCAACACGAGCCAAAGAGTCGCGAAATCTTCGTTGTTCATCCTGAATACGTTCATCGCAACGGGTTTCCAATTCACGCAGTTGCTCTTCCAGTATCATAACTTTGGTTTGTAAAGAAGCATTTTCGCTCTTTGCGCGCAAATATCTCTCATCCGTATGGTTAGCAGTGTCCGTTAACGCCCCCACTTGTTGTTGCAGCAATTGAACCTATCAAAACGAAACTTTTAGTATTGAAATAAAGAATTTTAAATCACCGACACTCTGCCTTTCTTCTCCGAAAATAATTCACAAACCTGTTCAGAGATTTCCGAATATTGCGAACTAACAATTTCAAACTGGCCCTGCCACAAATCGAATTCTAATTCATCACAATTATTCATTAGAATGCACACATATATAATCGAGCACCAATAAACTAATTAGTCTTTCATTTTTTCTCAATAAAAAGGTGCACAATTAAAGTTTAGAATTAATTTTATGCCTTAGAAATAAATTTATGGCAATTTTACAACGTATTTTACTTCGTTTCTGTAAAAAAACCTATTTCAAATGGCAGAGTAGGGATTATGTTTCTGATAAGATAAATATATATTTTTTAAAAAAATACTTTATTATTTAAATCAAGCACATCTTCTTCGATTGATACATCGGAATACATTTCATCAGTAGCGTCACAAGTACTACTTCGACCAGATGAGTTAAAACTAGAACTTCTGTGCAACGAACTACTTTTTATGTAATATTTAAATTAATAAATATGTACATTTCTACCCTAAAATTATATAATTACTTTGCCAAAACATTAGGCGCAAATTGCTTCTTGTTAGACCTGCAAAGAGAATTAGTAATCGTAAAATATTTACTGTAAATAATCGAGAGTTTTTACTTTTTACTGAACAATTTAACTGTTAATTGACCTCTTGGACAAAAAGCAATTTATGCGTATTTCGTTTTATATTTTATTCGTGGAAATGTAAAGGAAGACAAACCTCTTGAAGAAGAATTCCTTTTAAATAATTATTCATAACACACAAAGAATTTGAAATTCTCTCATTTAAAAAAGTTGCAAGCAAGACTTAAAAAGGCATTTAAACAAAAATGCTATTATCGAAAATAATCATGTACAACAATAAAGGAAAAAAGAGTTTATTCTTTTGACTATATACGGTTTCGGCGCTTTTTTGGAAATTAAGCAAATGGGCACAAATATTTAAACGAGTGTGCATTGATTTTACGTAAATTTTTATTTAAATAAATTTCTTTTAAAAACCCCATATCAAATAGCTAAATGTTTGCAAAATGGAACGTCGAAATACATCTTTCCTTAGAAAATACCTTAAAGAATACAGAAAGAAATAGATATGGGGTTTGAATATAAATATAAAGTATTTAGCAACAAAAGATTGTTAAGTGGTATCAGCAATCTAAATAATATTTTGTATTTAATAAAATTTAAGTTATTTCTTAACGTTTTTATTACGTGTATAGGTAGTTAACCCATAAGTAATAAATGTCATTAGATTTACTTTTGTTACAGAAAATTTTAAATCGAGCAGAAATTTGAAACATAGATCTTAGATTATTACATAAACCTTACGTATAATTATAATTTTATTAATACAAAAACAGTAAGCTTAAATGAGAAAATTTTTATCTAAAACAAATAAAATCCTTTAGAAAAATACTTTTCATTACCTATTTTTTTCAGTGAATGTCAATTATTCAAACTAAAGGTGGGCAAATACTTTTAAACTCGGGCCAAAATTGAATTTTCAAAATCTCCCCAGGACTGAAAGAATTAAGTGCGTACGTTCAACACATGCAAATATTTTGGGTGGAGTTTTCTCACCACCCAAGAAATTTTTTTGAGAAAAATACTATAAGTATCGTTTTAATGCATTCGGACAAAGAAATTTAACAGTTAATAATAGATAATAATAAAATATCCTATTTGGGCGTATATACGAACCGTTTGCGCTCAATAAAATAATTCATGTAATTTTTAAGGAAATGATGTATTGTATTAAATTAATGGCCATTAAATATAAAAGATTTATTTTATTTTTATATCTTAATGTTACATATTATTTTATACTTATTTGAATAAAATCGCATAAAAAGGATTTTAAAAAATTGCATGCGAAATCGGATAAAGTAAGTAAGAGAGTGTGTGTGTCTTTTATTTAAGTCTTAATAACACATTATTTTTAAGAAGTATCGTTTCACATGTGTTTAAAAATTAATTTATTAATACAAGTTGTATTCATAGATGAAGCACAATGGTTTATTGACAGAGTTCAAAACTGGTATTCCAATATGTTCTAATTCATTTATTGTCGAATGATTTATTAGCACAATTTTAATAATCACCATTATATACACATACTTACATAATAAACATGTAAGTCCAAATCTTGTAAAATAAAGCGTTTTTAAAGCTTCATTAAATGACGATTAAAACAAATTAGCATAAATTACAACCTAGAAAATAGCGTAAACTTTTTAATCAAAGAAAATAACTTTAGAATTATGTAATAATGTATTAATTTTTTAAAAAACAACTTTAATTCGTTTCAATCCAAAAATTATTTATCACATTATTTATTTAATTGAATATGCTTGCTTTATAAGTTTTTAAAGTTATTTTCTATTAAATATATTTTTTACGCAAATAAATTAAATTTGTTTTTTTTTTAGATTTTAAATATTTTTAAACACATTTATAACAAATTAAATCAAAATTGACTTAAAATTGCTTTTATTTTAAAGAAAATTTAACGTTAAATGGCGTTACTATTTTCTTAATTTTTAAAAAGAAATGACCTTTTTGATGAAAATGAAATAAATTTTAAAAAAATTAGACAAAGTATTATAGTACGCATAGTTAAAAAAATATTATTCAGTTTCGATTAAGTTCGAATTGTTGGTTACCTTTAAAAATTATGGCTTCACTAGTTATTCTATGAACAGGACATTGAACGTAAAAACCCTTTTGGTAACTTGTGAACACAATATCAGGTCAATACGATTTACACTAATTTTAAAATTTAAAATCCTCATAAACTATGAAAAGAGTAAGCAAAAATCGTTTTGACAAAAACAGTTTTAATAGTTTTGTTGTTTACAAAAATTTTTCAAAGTTTTTCTTTAATTATTAATTTATATTTAAGTTTTTAAATATTACTAAATTATTATTGCTAACAATAAAGCTGTTAACAACAAGGACTTTTGTATACATGCACATTAAAATGTGTTTCAAAAGTGAACAGATCACCGATCGCTCAATTTTTTTCTTCATTTTTTCCAAACCTCTTAAGAAACTAGTATAAAATTTACATATACTTCATTAATAAAGGTTTCTTCACTTCAGTATATAGGCAAAAATATTCTTCATACATTCCTTTAAAATTTACAAATTGAGCGAACAGTTTGATTGAAACAAGCCCATAATTTACAATTTTCTTTTTTGCAAGCATAATTATAAAAAAACTATGTGCAAAAAATGCCTTTTGAAAAGGCTATTTAGGCATGAATGAATAAGACATGGACTAATCATTAAATTGAAGTTTCCGTTTAAACACATTAGGGCCAGATCAATAATACATGCGCAATATTAACAACTTAAATAATCGTTAATAACGATTTAATGCACGTTTCGATTTTAATCAAATTTTAGCACAAATTTTAATTCTCAAACCATTTTTCCTTCGTTATTATGGGCTTTAAAATTTATATTATACCAAAAAAACTTCATTTAAGAAATAAAAACTTACGAATAAAATGAAAAATGCCTGTTTTTTTTCCCAGGAAGCTTCACAAGTGATACAATTTCGCATTATTGTTCATAAATAAAACTTATATTTAAAAATCATACATTGGAAATGTACAGAATAAACGATTTACTGTGTAAAAATTTGAAAATTTAAATTCTTAAAAAAGGATAAAAACATGCGTGTTTTGAGTTTTGCCCCCATATTTTCAAACAGAAATTTTAGTTCAATGATCAATCTATGTCTTATTTGTCCATGTATTTAGGTTCAATATACAGTCCATGTTTTATTCATCTATGGATCTTACAATAACTTCACTGTGAGACCTTACATAATTTTTTCTCACAATGAAATCTAACTGATGACAAATAATAATATCGTTTCCTTTTGATATACGTGTTATTTTAGTGAATTTTCTAAAAAATTAGTACCAATTTTTAAAAATTTTACTGTTTTGAATCATTACAGCATCTTAATCCTAAAAGAATAGTGAGAAAAAACTATTTATTTAATTGAGCCTTGAACTAAAATATTTCAACTTTCAGAAAATTTTCATTGCGTATGAAAAACGGTTTTTTAAACAATAAGAAAATTTAAATGTTATTCAGTAAAAACTAAAATAAAATAAACAATTACTGTCGACATGAACCCCAACGTCTGTTCAAAAGCTGTTCCTTATTGCTGTACAAACGATTTGAAAATTAATAACAGACAACGGGATTAATTAAAAAAATCAATACCTTGCATTCGGCCTTTTCAAACTAGTCCTCAACCACGAATTTCGATTAAGTGTTTCATTAGGACTAACAAAATTATTGCTTCTTAATAATTGAACGTAATGAAAAAAGAAAGTTAGATGTTAATTTTTTCTCTATGTGCATATGAAAGAAGGTAATTATACTCATTTGGTGATGTAATTCCGGAATCGACATCTTTCTCGCTAAAATACTCATAACGGTCCGATTTCTGGCCATTTTCATTTGCCGTATTTTGCACTGGACTTGGAGACATCATAATCTATTCGATAAATACAAAATTATATACTCACAAGAGCTTCTACAGTATAAGTGCATCTGCATCCGGGATGTGCAGTTATTAGTATTCCATATATATATAACCCTCTTAAAAACTTAAAATAAATCACAGGATTATTTTTAAAGTCAACAAAATTATTTCGTGCGATTTTAACAAGTATGTGACTCATAGTTTATCAGTCATACGTAAAGTGTACTGAAACATATTACACAATATTTGTTACACGCATTATATATTTATTGAAAAAATTACTTATATTTAATACGTAAAACCTTGAATTTATAATTAATATTGTATTATTTTAAATTTTAAAAAAGACAAACCGAGCAATTTCGTACTTATTATAAGCTTACTTAATAAAAAAATTTAAATAAAAAATGCACTTTATTTTTAAAAACAAATTAGGACTCGAAAACACTAATCTTATTTTAAAACTGTACTTTTTTAATAAAATATTTTTTAGTATCAACAACAACGAAAAGTTGGCTTCAGCACACTGAAAAAAAAGTACTTTTCATTACAGACGAGTTTGCGTACCTTTTTATCTCACCTGTTAATTTATAGGAAAATAATACGTTGAAAGTACAGTTAGTAGTAAGATTTGAAAAAAACGTGCCTGCAAAAATTATTTTTTGATCTGTGAAAATATGTGCCCATAACCGCGTACAAAATTATTCTATATTATACAGAAAGCCCCTCTGAATTTTCCTTCCGAGCCTTTAATTGCTTTCAATTAAATCACTATTATATTTTTTATTATGACTTATTGTAAATTGTGCTATAAAAAAGAACACGTATATTGTTTAAAAAATAATGCGAATAATGCAAACGTAATGTTTTGTGCCTTACATTTTCAAGAACGATTTTATTAATTGTTGTTTATGAATTATAGAGTGAAGACCTGTATGAAAAATTTTCCAATTGTGACGAATTGTTTCGTTTACGGCTCTTTATATGTTGGAGCAGAATTATCACAGCAATACATTTTAAAGAAGAAGTCAAATAATGAGAACGAGAACAAAATCGATTTTAGAATTGTAAAAAATTATGGAATTTTGGGTTACTTTTGCCTGGGCCCAACAGTGTCTGTTTGGTACAAATGGTTGGATAAAAAATATGCTTCAAGAAGCGGCTTAATAGTTGCCAAAAAATTACTCTTGGACCAGTTTTGCCTATCACCAATCTTGCTCTTTTCTTTCTACACAGGTTAAACAATATCTATTTACTTTAACGTTTTTTTTTTTACTAGCGTAAAAATGATGAAACTAAAATTAGTGCGACCTTACAAATGTGAAATATAATTAATCCATATTTTTTATATAATTTTATTTTATTTCGTGTACGCCAAAATTTGTTTAAGAATTTTTTCTTATGTCGGAATAATGAGTGTATTGATCTATATATTGCTCCCAGAGTTTTGAAGCATATTAATCTCTTAGTTAAGAGTCGGTTTACATCTTTTTTTTAATTAAATGTTGAAAAAGTTTTTTCTAACCTATTTATAAAAGTTTTTTTCATGTAACAGTATTGACAATGTGTTCATATGTATGTCTGGATGCTGAAGCATATTTTAACACATCTTGTTAGTGTTGTACAAATGTTTAATAAAAGTACCTTGATTTATTTTGCTACTTTAGTGTTCAAAGTATGCAATTGTAATAGTTTTAAAATCTCTTTTAATCATTTTTAATATTCCTCCATATGTTTTAAATAATAATTTCGTATTATACGATAAAGCTTTTAAAAGATTTTCAGCATTATTAAGTAGCAAAAATGAGGTATTATTTTGTAGATTCATTAGTTTTTGTATTAATTTTGACAACATATTTGAGCATAAAATGGTAAAATGATAACATAAAAAAAGTTTTATATTAAACTTTAAATTGCAAAATTTCTAAACTTATAAATTTAATAAAGTCAATCACTATGGTACTACAGAAATTAAGAAATAATAAGTTTTAAGAAATTTTACAAAGTAAATAGAGTACCAAAGCAATTTTCAATTTAAAAAAAAAAAAAACAAAAAATTTGAGATTGTTATAAAAAATATGCAATCGAAAATAATAAATAAATATAAAATAATGTTATAAATAATTTTAAAACATGTTGCAAAAGCGATTGTTATACTGTAAAAAATATATAAGAAATATATTATAAAATTATGATGAGAACACATTACAAAAGCACATTTTATAGCGAAAAAATGACTTTAAAAAACGTCATAGCAATAATAAAAAAACTATTAAAAATTTTTGTAAAAACGTATTGACATAATCTAAAAATAACTTCAAAAAAATATTATGAAAAAAAAATTTAAACGTATTTTAAAAATATACTGATATAACATAAAAACAATGTAACAAACATGTTAATAAATAATATTAAAAAATTTTTATAAAAAAAATTCTAACATATTGAAACGAACATAATTTTAACATTACTATAATATATAAAGTATACTAGCATATATTTGAATAGCATTAGGATGTTGTGACATGCAGGGTTGGTAACTACAAATCAAAAACTATTGTTTTGATATATTATATATTGTAATATCCCATGCTGACATTGTTAGACGGTGGTAATAGCTATGGCTGAATATCATTCAAACTCATAATAAAAAACATTGAGCCACCTAATTTCTAAATCATCAACATCGTTAATTTATTGAGTCATTTAATTTCTCAATCGACGTGAGTTATGTCTATTGTAACCAGTCATACACCAAGTATCTACAATCGTAACCAGTCAGCCACCGAGTATTTGGACGAAAAGTCTTAAACCTGTCACACACAATAATTAATGGTTTTCACAACCAGTCAGCCACGCAATTAGTGAAATAAGGATGGGAGAATTCGACTATAAAAGTAGCAGTACGAAAAGAGACTTCGACTTCTTCTTCTTCTAGACTTTTTTTATTCAGTTTCGTGATTATTTAGTCGCGTTTTATTTTTAATAATAATTATGTTAATCACTTATTTCCACTAATGAATATTTTGTTATCTATAAACGCAGTTTCGGATTTGCTTCTCATTTTCAGATTCGAGTTTCGTCTTCATTAAGTATGGTAACTCAAACTCAGAGATATCACAATATAATGCCAGAGAATATATTAATGGAATAAAACAAAAAATCACATTTCAATGGCAGAAATCATTACTTCATATATTTTTTTTCATATATAGATTAGTGTAAAGTACAAGATGGAAACATTTAAGCTTTTTTTTTAATTTTCGATGTAATTAATAAAAAAATTTTGCTAAATTATTTTCCATTTATCAAAAAAAGCTCTAGGTTTATAGCGTATATTTTTATAACCTAACTTGTAAATAACAAATATGTAACAGTATTAATTCTGCTCTATGAATGTGTGCCTTCTAAAATGCAACACATTGTATATTTAAAAACTCAGAATTCTAAAATTAGCACTTTGCTTTAAAACAACGTATGGGAAACGTGATCGTACAACTGTGCCTAAAATAAGAACCTTGTATCATACAAGTTATGATTCTTTTTGGCCAAACATGAAAGGTTTGAAAGTGGCACACACAATTTTCGCTCGATTCATAAGACAAGGGGTTAATATAAAATTCTGTAGCGCATAAATTCATTTGATTCACATTTCAATATATTTTTTAAATTCTTATTAGAACTGATTTTGTGTGATAAAGATACATAAATTCTGTGTTAATATTACAATTTTTTTATGTAGCCTGATCACATTCAAAAACATTCATCATCATTGTTTGGATTTCAGTTTAAATATATAGTTACTCACGTCAGCTTAACGTTCAAAAGTTTTATTTCCAAAGTGATATATCTCAAACTGATAGACCTTAGTGCTTTTTTTATCATTATTTTAGAGTAAAATTCTAAAAACTGACTAAAACAGTCTCACATTGCATACCTTGTCAATAGAAATTTAGTTAAATTTTAGCTTACTTTTAGTTTTAAAATAGTGAAAATTTACCAATAAATACGGGTTAATTCTTGAAAAAATGTAATTTTTTTCCTGAACTTAAACGCCATATGTGAATCTTATTAAGTTGTTCTTAATTTGATTACATATATACTAATTAAAATAAAAATAATCAACATGAAACAAAAGATTCTTTTAGAATAATTCAATATTATCACACGCTTAAATAGCAAATAAAAATTTAAAAATTGTGTAGTTTACAATGTGACAATCATTAACCTCTGAAGTGTAAAACAGGAATTAACTTTTTAATTGCCTTCATTGTTTACCTAAAACAAACATGAATTTTCTAGTTAAAGAAGTATAAATAATTGTTTGTCATTTAAGTACATTTACTGAAAAAGAAAAAACGCAATACGGATATAAATTTTAAGGACGTCAAGGAAAGAATCTCATCGTATAAAAAGTACGAATGCTCATTTACAGAGCTGATTAGCACCAATAGTTTTTAAAATAATTAATTTAATTTCTTGAATTTCAAAGACTTGGGGCTACAGAGCGCAATGACAGGTGATAGATAACCGATGTCCCATTGGGGCAGCTTCGAATAAAAGAATAAAAAGCCTTTGACCAACCCCTTCCCCACCCAAGATCAATATGTAAAGCAACCCGCGAGCGATGATCAATTTGTACTTGAATGGGTGGTGAGGACAGCGAAACGTCTGGGTATCGGGCATACATGCAACAAAAAATTGTTCTACAAATACGGCTTGGTGTAGTTATTCATAAACGTCGAAGCGCGACTTTAAAAATATCATAACGTTTACAATAATTACGATACGAAAATCTAGCGAAAGTAATGTACAACAATTAGTACAAACAACTTTCTTCATCTGAAGCTTTGAAAATTTTGTTGAAAATTTCAGCAGACAATTTTTTTTAATATTAAATTTTAAAGTCATAAATATGTATACATTAAAGGACCTTAAAAAAGTTAAATTCCTTACAAGTAATTTTTGAAAGAAAATTTGAGGGTATTTTTAAATTGGACGTTCTGTATATGAAGTTTGAAAACTTAATTTTTACCAAGTATAACAAAAACAACAAAAACAACAAAACAACAAAAACAACAAAAACTTAATTAGAAAATATACGTAATTAAAGGTTTTGTATAATTTTCAAAATATTTTAAAAAATACCAAAGATTATTTATATATGTGCATGGCGTAAAATTTCAAAAAGATTTGAATAGAAATTTCTAACTTATTAAAAGTTTCTTTTATAATTTTAGCTTTCTAGAAACAACATTATTAAGTCATTTTACTAAAACCAAATTAAATATGAGGGTTATTAAATTTTGACAGTATTTTAAGTTTGCATTTATAGTAAAATTTATAAATTATATATTGTACTAATCATTACCTTAAAAACATGCTTCTCTATTTAGGTATGAGTATTCTGGATGGTAAGGCAGATATTTTCGATGAATTCCAACAAAAAATTCTAAAAACGTTTCAAGTAAGTTGTTTGTTTTGGTTTCCAATGCAAACGATTAATTTTCTAATTGTGCCTGCAATCTATCGAGTCTTGTACGTGGGCACTTGTTCATTTCTGTGGGCAAACATCTTGTGCTGGATAAAACGGCAATAGGAATCTAATCCGCCTAATCGGCGTCGTTATGTTGCAAACTGCGTACGGTAGCCAACAACTGATCCAGTTCGTTTTTATAATCCAGCAACTGCTGCTGTCGAGTTGCACAATTTTTGCACGACTGATTTCCCATTTGCTTCTGAGCCAAACCATTAACGATAGCACGTAATCGGATTTCTCTTTCTTCATATTTTCGCTCTAAAAATAAAATCTATAAAAAAATTTCAAATTAGTCCAAGTATATGATAAAATATAACTTTCTCCGCTACTTTCACGTGTATTTCTTCTTTCTATCATTAGTTTGACAAACATGTCACAGTCAAAAAATTTAACAACATAATATGACATATTTAGTAACAAATTTTAATACATTTTACATTAAAAGAACATAGTTTACATGAATCAATAACATGAAAGTTAATAAGTGATAACACTAAACTATGTACAATTAAATACTAGATGTTGACTCAGTTTCTTTTTATTAATTTCGGTTTTTTTTATTTTCAGTTTAATTTATTTAGACAGTTAAATTTCTTGACTTTCATCCAATATATATAAAATAAGTTTTAATGGAAGTCAATTAAAGGTTTAAAAAAAAACTTTTGATTGTACAAATTTTTAATTTTTTTTACTAAAAACCATAGTATTTTTATATAATAAACGCATATAAAATGCTTTGACACTTGATAAAAGTTCCTTAACACGTTTCACTTGGAGTAAACTATCGGTGGTTATTACCGCTTAGTACTGTATAACCATCTTCATACAACTAGACTTCAGATTTAAGTCACTGACAACAGAAAAAATAGCAAACAAACAAGTGACGACAGATAAATAAGCAACTGATATTCATAAGCCTACCAACCATACATATTACGAAAAAATGTACTGAGTTGAACGTCTTAAAATGACATATTACAGCATTACATATAGGGTGCGGCAGAAATAATTACACGATGTAAAATAAACATATAAAATGTAACACGATAGACAAGGTGCTAATTACTGTTTTGTTTTATAAAGTGGTTCAAAAAGTATTGTGCATGTATTTAGGCGTGGCTACTCAGTAAGCATGAGAAATATTGAAAGGATTGCATAAGCCTTTTGTCAGTAGCCATGAGTTTAAAATCTATCCCACTCAAAAATTAGTAGATTTTACAACTGATTGGCTACGCATTTCGTGAATTATAGATAGGACAATTCGAATATAAAAGAAACAGCAAAGCGACTTAAATCGAGTATAATATTTATCTTTAAAAAATAATATTTCTTATTTTTACTAATAAGTATTTTATGATTTATAAACGCGGCTTTGGGTTTGTTTATTATTTTCAGGAAATGGTTTCGACTTCATTAAATGTCATAACACAAGCCTGAGATATTATACGGTTATATATTTTTAATTTTTTATATTATATGTCCACAGATTATCCAGATCGGCAAAGGAAAAAATTTTTCTAATTTCCCTGCGTTTTTATGTTGGTACAAAATTCAAAAAAGTGGCGGCATCTCTTGAGAAAACGTCCCGCAATGTTTCCAAAAAAATACTCATTTGTTTCATATAACATTTTTTTCGATGGCGATTGCAAAATAAATAAATTTAGTGCAAGATTCTTTTCATCAATTATTTTTATTAATGTTCTTTAATCGTTATTTGAAGTAAAATGTATTTATATGAAAAGCATTTAAAGTGACAACACAGGCCATTTAGAGAAAAAAGAGAGTAGCGACATCAAGTTTTAAAGGGAACGATAAGGGAACACTTTGTCGATCTGCGTAACCTGTGTATATGTCTTAATAAAAATATGGCAACATATAAAAAAAGTTAGAATTAATCAACCATTTAAGATACATAACTATTAATCAAAATAAATTGAAAAATCTCAAATTGTTATTAAATTGTTTGTTAACAATTATTTCCACGGTCAGTAAGACAAATAAGAGTGAAATGGTCATAAAATTGAAACTTTGCTTTAAATAACACTAGGGAACAAAATCAAAATTTTTTTTTACCTCAAACAAGCAATATATTTTCTGAAAGTACACGTTAAGTGTATAAGAAAAATGAAAAAATTTTTGAATTTTTAGTGGCCAATTTTTTGGAGAGGAACAAAATATGTTTTTCTAATATAAAAA
>AGDA01008665.1:0-20738 GCA_000281935.1 Mengenilla moldrzyki | reverse complement strand
TTTTTTTCCGGTTAACCAATTGGTAAAATGACTTAAAAAGTAGCTTAAAAAATTTAGTCAACCAATGTTCATGTTCGACCAAAATTTCGTTTAAATCCAATGCATGGGGCATTAGATATGATATTTTAAAGTCAAAAAAACGGTTAAAAATCGCATTTTTTTCCATTTTTAAAAATTTCTTTTTCATTTTTCAAAAAATTAAAAACGTCTGTCGAAAACTAACTACCCTGACACAAAATTCTTGAGTTTTTCTTCACTTTGGCACTTTTTTAATACAATTTTTTGAAAATTGCAATGTAAAATTGAGGTACATGCGGCAACTGATGAAAGTACACCCTAAAAATCCAAAAAATAAAAAACTGACGGAAGTAAATTTTTATTATCAAAAGTGAATTAGGGTGTAATTTGTTGTTTCGGAAAGTGAATAAAACTATTTTTTTCTTGGGGGTTGTTGGGACCCGACACTAATTCATTTATACAACAATTGTGTTCAATAAATAAGTTCATGCACGCAATATAAGTATAAAACTGAATAATGTAATATTTATTGAAGTCACGTTAACAGATGTTAGAAGTGCAGTCCGTAAAAAAAAAGTGCTAGATCACACTGGGTAAGATCTTCAAACATTGACTAGAATTTGATAATAACTTTTTTTTATTCTGTTTCGCATGTTGTATATCGTGTAGATCGTTTCGAAGAATTTGTTTAAAATTTGTTTTTCAATGAATAAAGTTCATAAGCAACAGTAGTTCTTATTTGTATGTTCGTCATACTCATGTGCCGCACAATAAAGATCATAATGATCTTTATAGCACGTCTCGTCTTGTAATATAGGGCATGTTCGTGTAATCGGACCAGCCAGTTATTATGACTAAAATGATGGCGTCCCATATATGGTCCGATTAATCGGAATCGACTGTATTTATTTTATTATTATTTTTTACGTTTTAAAAATAGTGTAAAGTGAAATAACTAAAAATATTATAAAAACTTATCATATTGTATCTTAATCCAAGTACATAAATTATTATTTCCCATTGGCATGCGACACTGTAGTCGGATTTTTTCCCAACTGTTTACGTATATCAGTGGTTTCCAACTTTTTTGTACCGGCACCTTCTTTTAAAAAAAAAATTGGTGCGCCCCCTTTAAAAAACAAATTGTTGCATCCAAACGCGAAAGCGAAATATTTCGTTTCAAGAAGAGTATGGATGGGATGTTTTAGCATTTGTACCCGAAAAATTCGCAACGAGGATTGTGGATTACGAATACTGCTGATTCATTTTTTTTGACATCTATTCGATT
The DNA here is from genome assembly GCA_000281935.1 of Mengenilla moldrzyki. Taxonomy (NCBI): domain Eukaryota; kingdom Metazoa; phylum Arthropoda; class Insecta; order Strepsiptera; family Mengenillidae; genus Mengenilla; species Mengenilla moldrzyki. The sequence continues at coordinate 19,432 of AGDA01008665.1, read as the reverse complement.
TTTTTGGTTTGTATTCGAAAATGATATTTTGAAAACAGCTACATGCCCCCTTGCAACAGTCTCACGCCCCTCTGAGAGGGGGCACAAGTTGGAAACCACTTACGTATATCTTAGTTTATAACGAGCATTTTTTAGTTAAAATTGTATTATTTGCTATTATATAATTATATATTGCTTGCCGTTATAAAATAGATGATAATGATACTTTTAACAATTTTCCTCCATATTGTTTAAAAATTTTTCGCGTAGTTTTTTCCTGGGTGTCACAAATGTTTTAAAGCAATTTTAAAATTCAGTGTCGTTTTCGTAATTAATGTTTTACAAATTATTTAAAATTGTTAATTTCCTAGTTGATAAAATCACGAAAAAATTGTTATTAAAAGGTTTGAAAGCATTGTTAGTTTCCTCAAAGTTGGCAATGAATATATACATATCTAAAAGAATATGACCTGTTAAATTGTGTTCTTTTAAATATCGATGAAAATATAACACTTGAGGAAATTTACTAAGTACGCGTTTAAAATAAACAAAAAAAATTACGTTTAGTAGATAAAATAGAAAGAAATTATTGATCTTTTTATATGTTTAACTTTCTTTTACACTTGATTTAAGTTTTCTCAGTTCTAAGATTATAATTTTTAAAAAATGTAAATTTCAATATTGAAAAAGAATACACTTATTTTAATAATGCGTTAAAACAAATGTTTCACCAGCGTATCATACATTTTTACACTCTTTTGACTCACAGGGTTACTATGCACATTATCAAGTAGTAAGCGTAAAAGTTAATGCTCCACAATTTTACTTCTTATGTTAAAAATCTGAAATTACTTTTTTCCGTAGAACCGAACATTGATTCGTTTTATCAATAGAATGATTTTCCACATTACTTTGGAATTTTTGTAATGCAATTACTTTATTTTCTAAATGATCGCGTTCAGCGTTTAGTACAGATAATTGTTCTTTAGTTGACTTCAATTGTGCCCGTACTGTATTCAATGAGACCAGTTGCGTTTCTAACTGCTGTTTTAATGTTTCCACTTTACTCTCATACTGTTCTATTTCTGATTCATGCACACTTTGTAATAAACTTAAGTCTTGAATACGCTTCAGTTTAATTCGCTCATTATCAGCTTCAATTTGTATTAGACGATCTTTTAGGCAATTCCGTTCTTCTACAACGGTTTCTAATTGTAAGTGAAGATCACTAAGAACCTTTTCATCCTTTGTAGCCATCGTATGATTCGTATGGGACTTATTAGTTGTTATTGTTGGTATCGATTTACGTACAGGAACTTTTTTCGCTGATTTTAATTCATCGATTTGTTTTCGCAACTTTTCAATAAGCTTTTCTTTATTCTCAAGTTCGAACTGTAGCTTCTGAATATTCAAGTTTTTCTGAATAAGTTTCTCGTTTGGTTTCCGAACACCTTTATCGGTCTGAGTCCACGTATTCTTTTTCTCCTTCACTAAGCGCTTTGATAAACTGTTCGCATATTTTTCTAAATCAGCAATTTGTTTTTCATACTCAGCTTTCATTTTATCAAATTTCTCATTTAACTCACGAAATATTCGATTCGTATGCAAATTCTTTTCGTTTGCTTCAATTTCTAATTTACGAATTTTAGCTTGTAAATTTTCAGTTAGCTTTTTCGAACATTCAGTCGCACCAGTGGCTCTCAATTTAGCCTTCAAACTATCAATCATCTTTTTATCTTGTAGCCTTTCTAATTTTAACTTATCGATTTCTTCATTAGTTCGTTTTAGAAAATCATTATGCGTTTTTTCCAAATTAAAAAACTTCTCATTTACTCTTTGATATTCTAACACTAAATTTTCATGATTCTGTAAAATAATTAATTATATTAAATAAACAATTATTTTAACAATAAAATAGATCACACTGTTGATGGTATTTTGATCTAGTGGCAACGTCGCTCCCAAGGTTGACTTGGGAAGGGATTTCCTTCTTTGTAAAAATACGTTTTTTCGTTTTTGTATTGTATTGTATGAGTTTTAAGTTTGTGAAAAACAATAAAATCGAGTCTCTTCAGATTTGACAAAACATATTGGCGCCCGAACAGGGACATTAACGTGACTTTCAAGTAATGGCAGCGAGACTTCCATCAGTGAAATTGGCTCGAGCGCGTTTCCATAGTTTGATGAAGATGGCGGAAAACATAAGGCCGGTTTCCGAAGCAGCGGCGCTAAATTATCTATTAGGTAATTTAGCTGCGGATTTCGAGACATATCGGGGCGTGGTGGATGACCATTTGAATGCCGAACAAGATAAGTCTGGGCAAGAAGCTCTTTTATTGGAGTTTCAAAATCAAATTGAACTGTATGACAAAGTACGAATGGCAATTATCGAGCATCCAAAGTTCACGAACATGAATATTGGTGCAGCAGTGAACTCGCACGATGTAAGTGTGCTCGTGTCTGAGCAAACTCAGCGTTTGGAATCCGCACTAAGATGGAAAGTGAATTTGCCCAAATTACCAATCCTATCTATCCCGAAATTTGATGGCGATGTTGCCAAGCGGCCTACGTTTTTTGAACTCTATCGATCGAGTATACACGAATGTGAAGAGTTCTCCGATGTTCAAAGATTTTAATATTTGAAATCACTTCTGTGTGGCTCAGCTCTGACTCTCATCAATGGTATCCCGATTACCGATGAAAACTATACTGTTGCTCTCGATAAACTCACAAAGCGATACGATAAGGGTCGTGTTATAACGCAGAGCATTATACAACGTTTTCTGAATACTGAATCAGTTGATAGCTCACTGTCAAACCTTGCGTCTTTCACTGACCTTCTATCTGAAACTGTTGATTTGTTGGCGAACCGGTCAACATATGCGACTTCGCGAGATCCTTGGGTGGTGACTATCGTGGTCAATAAGCTAGACAAGAAGAGGGAAAGTGGCTTGAGCAGTCTAGTGATGAACCGACGATTGCAGATGTCATCAGGTTTCTTGAGAAGCAGTCATCAGTGTTCGAAGTTGGCCAAACAGAAAACAAAAACAGCACTTAAAACTAATGTTAGTCAGGTAGGCTTTGGTAGCGACGGTGCTTCGAATAAAAGGGTTAATGATGATTTAGATCATCAAATTGATTTAAATAAACGATGTCCTTGTTGTAAGAGGAATCATCCTCTTTTTTATTGTCAGAAATTTAAATCTCTTTCTCGTACATCCCGGGAGAAATTGGTCACAGATTTAAATCGTTGTTTTAATCGTCTCGCTGTGGGACATAATTCTCAGACTTGTCCTTCAACTCGCAACTGTGCGGTATGCAATGAGCGTCATAGCACGCTTTTGCACAAGTTTGAACCGCCGCGATCAGTGTCCACATCCGGCCAGACAACTTCCCTGTTCAATCAGGACTTATGACTAGTCAGGCAGGCGACCTCTGTCTCTCAAACCTTTAACTGTGCTTTGTTACCCACATCTCTCATTCGAGTTTCAAAAGAGGATGGCTCTTTAATCAAAGCAAGGGCTTTATTGGACTTCGCTCTCAAACTTCATTAATTTCGTCTTCTCTCTTTGAAAATTTGGGTTTAAGAAGACAGCAGGTAAAAGTGCCTGTCTATGGTATTATTAACCAAAACATAGTTAAATCAATCGGAATGGCTGAAATCCATTTTCAGTCAAATGTCGACCGTAATCAGACTTTCAATTGCAGTGTCCTTATAATGCCACAATTAATTGGAAATTTACCACAAATTGATTTACCAATGCTTGGATCAATTCAGTATCTAGGAAATCTGCCACTGGCTGATCCGAATTACTGAAGGACTGCTCCAGTCGATTTGATTCTCGGTGCGGATATTTTCTTCGAGTTATTGATGTCTAATCGACGTTTCATTTCAAAATTGAATTTGTATGTTCAGGAGACTCTTTTAGGCTATAATGTAAGCGGCGTCGGTAAATGTGGAGCACTGGGTCCTAAATCGATTGCTCTCGGTGTTTCTGCAGATGAAAATTTTGATCGATTGTTGGAAAAGTTTTGGCAGTTGGACGAGACAGTTGTTCATCATGGGTTGTGGACCGTCGAGGAGGATTTGTGTCAGTCGATATTTAGGTCCTCAATCAGAATCGATTTCGATGGACATTTTTCTATCAATTTGCCTTTTCGTTCCGATCCCTCAGTTCTGGGGCGTTCTTATAATCTAGCCGTACGTCGTCAATTATTATTAGAACGAAAATTTGATCGAGATTTTGAATTCAAAACAGCTTATGTTGCGTTCATGCGTGACTATTTAAGCCTTGGCCACATGTCTGTTGTGAACACAACTCACAAGAAAACCCTACCGACCCCTCACTTCGTGATTCCACATCATGGTATTTGGCAGTTCTCTGTAACTGATCCAAAGTTGAGGGTCGTTTTCGACTGTTCAGCTAAAATAGATAATGGGCTCTCACTCAACGATATTCTCCACAAGGGTGCCTCCCTTCAAAATGACATTATTGATGTCATTCTCCATTTTCGGAAATATCGTTACGTACTGGCATCTGACATTGAAAAGATGTACAGGCAAATCCGAATCAACCCGGATCATCGTCGCTTTCAATTCATCGTGTGGCGTGAAAACCCCCCTGATGAGTTATCTTTATTCATATTAAATACTGTTACTTACGGTGCACGGTGTTCGCCTTACCTGGCATTAAGAACACTCCAAGAGCTAATTAACCAACAAAAGAATAATTTTCCAAACGCGTCTAGAGTACTCGCTCAAAATCGTTATGTTGACGATATCCTATTCGGTCACGATGATCGAAACGCTTTGGTGCAAATTCGAGATGAGTTGATAGCTCTTCTTCGAAATGGTAGTTTTGAGCTCAGAAAGTGGACATCCAACGACGTCGCTTTGCTTGAAGGACTCAAGGAAATTGATTTAACAACTCCATTATCATTCTCAGATGATGATGGTTTCCGGATTAAAACTCTAGAAGTCATCTGGTTCCCATCTAGCGACTCGTTTTCATATCGTTTTTCTGTTCTTGAGTTGACTGTTTTTTCAAAACGCGCCCTTCTCTCAGAAGCAGCAAAGATCTACGATCCTCTAGGTTTGATTTCACCAGTTACACTTTGTTTCAAGTCTGTTTCAAGAAACATGGGCTCGCAAAATCGGATGGGATGACACACTCCCAGAAGAACTGGTGTCTCGATGGCACTCTTTAAGAAACGATCTCCATCATCTTTCTACATTACGAGTAGCTCGATTTCTTGGTACCGGCTACATGGAAATGCATGGATTTTCAGACGTTTCAAAAATTGATTATTTTGTAGCAATTTATTTGCGTCATATCACCGATGAAGGGAAGGCAACCGCATCACTGGTTATTGCTCGGTCTAAGCTTTCACCCTTGCGTCCAATTAGCATTCCCCATCTTGAGTTGTGTGGCGCACAACTGTTGGCTAAATTGGCTCATCGACTATCAAAATTGTACGACTTACAATCGTCTCAAGTTTTTCTTTAGTCCGATTCGAATACTGTTCTTGCTTGGTTGAGTTCATCTCCAAGAAGATGGAGAATCGCGTCGCCTCAATCTGTGAACTTTTCTCAGACGTAAAATGGCAATATGTTCCTAGTGGGCAAAATCCTGCCGATCTCGCCTCGCGTGGTCTCACGCCGTGCAAAATGTTGAACAACAAGCTACGGTGGTTTGGTCCTTCATTTCTTGTTGACTTTTCGGCAAGGTCCGAATCTGAAAATAAAAGTTTTAACACTGATGAGGATACTGCAGCTGTAGAGATTTGCTCATCCTTTGTGAAATCTCAGTTTTGGAGCCCGATAGTTGAGAGAATTTCAAATTTTAATCGTTTAGTGCGTTGTATTGCGTATGTTTTACGATTTGTTGGGCTCTCTTCACCAAGCAGGAAATCCGATCCATTGAATGCTGATGACATTAGGCATTCTCAGGTTGTTTTGATACGAGGGCTACAGCATGAGTTTCATCAGGAGGAGATTAACTTCATAAAACGGCTACAGCCACTTCCTCGTTCAAGTCCCTTGAGAACTATAAATCCGTTGATCGATAATGAAAATCTCATTAGAATTCGAGTACGATTTCCTGTTCCACCAGACAGTTTGTCGGCAGAATTTCCAATTTTTATTCCAAGATGCACTTTGACTACTTTAATAATTGCAAAGGTTCACAAACGGACTTTCCACGGAGGACCAACGTTGGTTTCATCACAGATTTTGCGTTCGTTTTATTTTAGTAGTTTGAATCGATTGGTTAAGAATTATATTTCTTCCTGTCCTCGTTGTCGTCGCTTCGATGCAGCCTCGTATCAGCCTTCTTTTAGTCTTCTACCCACTGACCGAGTCCGAAAAGTAAACAATTTCTTACATCCGGAATTGACTTCGCTGGTCTATTTGTGTTGAGGCCTCTTCGCGGTCGTGGGAGGATGAGGATCAACGGGTATATTTGTTTAAATATTTGTTGCCTGACAAAAGCCATCCATTTAGAGTTGGTAATGAATTTAACCACTGAGGCATTGATTATGGCGTTGCGTCGCTTTCTAAGTCGGCGAGGTCGCTGTCAAAAGTTCATCGGCGATAATGGGCGCAATTTTCGGGGATGTGCACGAATGTTGAGGGAGATTACGGACTCTTTAAAGTTGCAGCTTGATTCTCACGAGTTCCATGATTTTCTTTTAACCCATAACATTACATGGCAGTTTATTCCTCCCTATTCTCCACATTTCGGCGGAGTATGGGAAGCTGGAGTGAAAATTGTTAAGCGACATTTACTGCGGGCCTTTCAAGCGACTATCCTCAGCATAGAAGAATTTTCAACTGCACTGTGCCAGATTGAGGCAGTTATGAACTCACGCCCTCTTGTTCCGATTTCGATGACGGCGAATCATACCCCAATTACTCCTTCTCATTTATTGACTGGCCAGTTTCGCAATTTCCAGATTCTTCATTATTCCAGCGGTCTTCTGAATCTTCTTCTGAAGCTAGATGGGCTAAAATTCAAAGAATTACCAAGGATTTCTGGGGTAGATGGAGGTCTGATTACATTTCGACGATGATTCGTCAGCCGAAATGGTTTGGCAAAGATCCAAATCCAATCGTGGGAGAGGTGGTCTTAATAAAACGTAAAATTGAATCTTCCCAAGTGTGGAGAATGGGTACGATTTGTCGCCTTTATCCGGGAAGGAATTGTGTTGTCCGGGTCGTGGATGTGTATTGCGGGGGTAAAATTGTGCGAGAGTCACTGAGAAATTTGATTCCGTTAATTGTCAAGCAGACTAATTGACCCCGGGAGTATGTTGATGGCATTTTGATCTAGTGGCAACGTCGCTCCCAAGGTTGACTTGGGAAGGGATTTCCTTCTTTGTAAAAATACGTTTTTTCGTTTTTGTATTGTATTGTATGAGTTTTGAGTTTGTGAAAAACAATAAAATCGAGTCTCTTCAGATTTGACAAAACACACACAATTCCACATTAATTTTAAACATTTTATTACTATCATATATTAAGAATTAAACACTAAAATTTTATTACATCATTATCATTTAACTTATAACATTCCTCAGCAATAACACTGGCAGCTATATAAGCCTCAGTTGAAGCAGGAATTATTTCATTTGTTGATAGAATGAAACTTTTTCCACGTAATTCTACTGTATAAGAACACTTTGTACCATTTTGCGCAAAAGCCCAATCATCAGACCCACCGGCTGCTGGATATAATATATCAGCCGAAGAGCCAACCGAAAAACGTTTACCATCAGGAATTTCTTTAAATATTTTATTGGCAGCCTTTTCACCAATTTCTTGTAAATAACTCAGCTTTGTGGAAATATAGCGATCATAGCCCCAAGGATGCAATATGTAATTTCCATAAGAATGGTAAGATATATACGTTTGAACATTACCAATCGTTTTGAAATAATTCTTTATTGTTGTTGATTCCTTTTCTGAAAACATATCAGTTCCTCTGTAGACTTGTGAGCAATAAAAGCCCGATGTTCCTTCACCACCCCACTTATAACCGAAATTCCGATTCAAATCAACGCCACAGCACAGATCATTTGATAAACAATTACGATTTTTCCTCCACATACGATGCGACCATGAAAACTCATAGCCGTCTGGATTAATCAATGGCACTAAATGCCAATCTTGATCTTGAATGAACTTCGGAGCTGATCCATTACGTATACTATGTATTAGCTGTTTCGCAATAAAAACTACAGATGAAGGTGATATCCATTCTCTGGCATGTATACCGCCATCAATGAAAACCGATTTCTTATTACGATTCGCCACTCCTTGTGGATAAATTTCCAAAGCAACTATCGGTTTGTTTTTAAACGATTCACCAATCTTGACGAATCTACAATATTTTGGATATGACATAGCCATGTTCTCTAAATATTCATAAATTTTTTCGTATTTATGAAACGATTTAAAATTGAAACCTAACAAACATTTTATTTAAATTCATGTTCAATTTGTCTATAAAAGTTACTATCTCCGTTTCGGAGCCAGTTTCTCTGCATTTCATCTTTCTCCACTTCTAGCAATAATTGTAAATCACTGAATGTAGTTTTGTATGTTACATTATTCTGTGATAAGGAGTCATTAATAGAATTCAGATCTCTTGCTTCGATCAAAATATCGATCCAATTGTTAGTTCTCTTCCAAGTATCCAAATCTAACCGTTTAAATGTAATAAATTTGCTATCAATTGAAAAAAAATATTACTTCTTTCCTCAATAAGCTTGTTTAAAAACTGATTTTGTATCTCGTTTGCAATAAAAATCCGCCAAACTTGAGCATCTTTGAAGTCATTTGCACAAGTTTTACTTACAATTATAACAGTAAAAATAAAAAACAACGATTTCATTATAAAATAAATTAATATTTAAAAATACAGCATACACAATAGAAAAAAAGCTTCAAGTGATTAAGAGTAAAAAATGTAAGACAACTTATACATCTAAGGTTTTTATACAAATATTTATATAAGCTGATATTAAAATTTAAGTACGAATTAAATTATTTTTCCTTCTAATTTGCAAATAACTGTTTCAAAGTGGAAACAAAGTAGGTTTCTTGGTCATTAGAATTCATGTGATCTAAAGATATCCTTTATAAACAAAATGTTACCTTCTTTTCTATTTTCGGGTCAATTCGTTTATCAGTATTAGCTGATGAAAATTTATTTAATCCAGTTCCAATATTTTCACTTTGATAAAAACCTGTTTATAAAAAAAATATAAATTCTTTGTATAAATAAAAAAAGTATTTAATTATAAAATTGTACATTTTTTTTAATTTAATTAATTAAAAAAGTTTTAATACATATTTAGTACACGTCAATTGTAAAATTACTTGTTTTGTTAACTAGGAAAAAGTTATCATTATATACATAGATTTCAAAAAAAAAATTCTAAGAATTGAAGTTACTATTTTTACTAAGAGGATTACAAAAGAATATTCTGGTACAAATTACCAGTATAAATGAAGCTCATATATTAAATATCAAATTAATAGTATCAGTGATTTAAGAGGATTCGATACCATCATATATTTAAATATATTAATTTTTTTACTTTAAATTTTTCATCAACTTAGACTTTTTGTGTGGATTCAACGAAAAAGTACAAATATTTCAATTTGACAAGTGTCCTAACTTTTTTTTTGTATAAGAAAGAATTTTATGAAACACTTAAAACCCCGATTAGATAAACTGTTAAAAGGCTTTAAACCAATAAGTATATTATTTCTGGCTTATTAACTCATTAGCATACAAAAATAGAAAATAATGTGACAGAAGAATATTATTTAATTTAATACAACTGAACAGTTACGTGAAAGCTGAGAAAGAATATATTATATTTTAAATTTTATTAATCAGATTGGTATTTATAAAAAACATTTAAATAATATTAAAAAATATTAATTTAATATTATTGTAACATAATGAGTATTTAAAATCAGTGACGAGTCAGAGTCGTCAATGCAAGTCAAAAGTAAAAAAAGAAATAGTTTTATAATAAATATGTACATTTAAATTTTTTCAAACAAACAAAATTGACAGTATTTGGATTCAAATGACAATTAAATATTTAAGTATCATTTAAAATAATGATATAAAATCATTTCAAGAAAGAGCAAATTGATGAATTAGAATAATGAATTTGATTTAAAATAATTGATAGGATTTTTATATAACAACAAATCAAAATGTATAAAAGTATTAAATAATTATGATATTGAACTTAAATGCGAACAATGGAAATTAAGAATTAAAAAACACCAAATGAATTAAAATAAATATTATAAAAACAAATTGAAACAAAACACATCAAATTTGAAATACATAAAAATATAATATTTATTAATATTATTATATTATTAATATTATATTAATATCGTGTTTCTATAACTTATTCTAAACTTGTTATGTAACTATTTTTTCCAAATATCTTATGTTTTTATCATGTTTCTGTAACATTGTTCTAGACTTGTTACGTAACGTATCTTTTCCAAATTCTCATGTTTTTATCATGTTTCATAATATTGTTTTGAATTTGTTTTTTAATTAGGAAATCAATATGCCTTATTCCATATGGAATTCTAATTGAATTTCCAAATTTAAAACAAGTTATTAACGTGTAAAAACTTGTTTTTCTTGTTTTGGCGCACAGGAATTTTATATATCACACGTAAAAGCTTGAGATTAAATAAAGTGTATTGTTAACTACGTCATAACTGTTATAAATGTTAAATAATTTGTTACTGTTATTACCCAAATCGAACACTGTAAAAAGTTGTGACTGAATGATACCTAAAATCTATAACCAAAACCATTAAGCCATTTAAGTTACAAACTATCAACAACATTGTTAATTAAGTTAGTTAAGACCTTTACTAAAAGAATCGTGAGGTTGAATTAGTCGTATTTCAAGATTTTCCAGTCACAATCAGTCAACTATACAGTATGTGGATAAAGGATTTTAAACCTATTACATTTAATAGTTAATAGATTTCACAATTATAACCCTGTTTATATTCTTTATCCTTATTAATAAATAATTTATTAAGTATAAGAATAGCTTTAAATTAGTTTCTTAATTTCAAATTACAGCCACAAATCTCATTGAATATGATGATTCAAACTTCATATCAATTCACAAAATGCAATTTATGGCCCTGTTATTTTTTAAATTATTAACATGTGAAAAATGAAGTTTGAAATGGTTTAAACGACAAAAAGTAGAAAAAAAAACATAAAAGTCATAAAAAATCATTTTATGATGAAATTTGATATCAAATAATAAAATATTGTAATAAAACTTACTCTTTAAATAATTGAGTTCTAAAAATTTTTTTTGTAAATAAAACACCCTTTAAATAGGTATAATAGATGTTTTCGAGGATTCCAAGTTTGTGTTAAGTGTGTAGAAAGCTTTATTTTAGTGTTCGAATTTATAAGTTCTAATAGATTTGAATAAAGAAAAATTCTACAATTCTCTAACTCAAATATTTCCAAATGCTCCTAAAAAACTATTTTTCAGATTTTCGTGTAAATCAGTTGACTATTTTATATTTGAACATAAAATAATAATAAATTGTATGTGCGCACATACAGTGCCGATTAGGGTTAAACTTTTTTGCCAATCTAATAGCATTAAAGATAATTTTCCTATTTATTAAATGTAGGAAATCGTAACAAATGCATTTCACAATTTACTATTGCTGGTACCAATCCTATAGAAGTTTCAATTCCCGTATTAAAATTATATTAGGACTTTGTATATTTTTACCGGAGAACGGATTTGGTGGTAAATTCGTATCGTAATCGATGCTTTTTATACTGGTTAACGTGCTGAGATTTGATTCTGATCGATTATCATTAGATTCCGAGTTCGACAATCGACATTCTTGTACATTGGCACAATTTTCCGATTCTGATAACTTATTGATTTCTTCAATTATCGATGCAATTTCTAAATCACTAATCATTTGTTCTTTACGAACGAATTCGTCCGTTGAATTTGTTAATGACTGCGACATACTTATACAGATGGATTACTTGAAATTTTTAATATAAAAATGAAATCATGCAGTGAATTTTAAATCACGAAAAGAGGAGCCACTAGCTGCATTAATTTCAAAATTTTAAAATAACGATTTTTATTTTGTGTTGCCAAATAAATAAATTTATTGTTGCTATCATGGACGGCAAGCTCACTAATTGACAAAATCCACTAAAAATGTATATTGGCATCAGCCGCTAAAAAAGTATCGCCATCTTTTAGGGAATTGTACAGAGATGTCAAATAGCATAACGGAATAGAAAACAAAAAAAATATTTGCGTAAAGATTTAGTCCTTTAAAAATAAAACAATAAAAACAAAATAATATAAAAATGCACACAATCACTGCAGAAAAAATAAAGTACAAAATATTATGGATCAGTGACTAGATCTGATTGATCCGCTGTTTCTTGGGTCTTCACCCTATTTTTTTCCCATCAGTGTATTAAAAATGACTTTCTTACAGTTCTTATTTGTAGTGCTCTTATACCGTAACTGTACCACCCCAGCAGCGCATTTTCAAACTTAAAAATCAGTACACGGATAAAAATTTCTACTTGCTTTAAGTAAAAATTGGCTTAAATTTTGAACAAGTGAAATAATCTCATTGAAAAGACGTAAGAAATATACTTGTTTTTAGAAATATAAGTATATAAATATTAATTTTAAATATATTTTTACTAAATCTTGTGATATTTTACACTAGTTCAAAATCTAAGTAGAAATTTTTATCAGTGTAATGTAACAAATACATTACAACAAAAATGTGTTTTAAAATACTCTTAAAAGGGACGAATTTCTGCAAAAACCAGAAAATTTAGTAAATCTAGTATTAAGTAGATGTTTACCAGATTTAATGACGTTTTTCGTAAAAACAAAATTTTTCCTACTAATTGCAAATCTAAGTAGAAATTTTTATTATCATACACTTGTAACAATCATTGAGATAATAGTGTAAAATTCCGTAGCTAGCTTTTCATCGGAATTTGTTTCAAATTGAAATTTATTCATCGGAATACAATTAAAAAAGCATTTTTGATATAATATCGACAAATGAGTATATCTTTGAGTTTACGATGATATAAATTGCAAACGGTAAGCTTTCAATGCAATTAATATGTTATAAAATTAAAAACCCAACTACATTATTTTTAATTATCAATAATAATTCAATGTAATATTTTTATACTTCGTTTAATGACACAAAAGTAGATAGTTAAGCTAAATGATTGTACTGGACTTCAAGCTTACAAGTCAGTAGTGTGCAATCTATACTTCTGTTGCCAATTAAAGTAAAATAACGGACGTTGGTGAAGTACCTGGTGAGCTTATTTTAACGGATACTTGGTATATAGACAAATCAGACTGTGAAGTGAGTGGCTTTAAATCTATATTTCCTGACTTTTGCTGCTATTAAGTCACTGAAGTTCATTCTTAGTTTGAAGTGTTTGGTAGATTATTATTTATGATAAATAATTCTTGATTTGGAAACCACGTTTTAAACAAGAAGGCGTAAATATTTGCTCCATCATAATACATGTATATATGAATAATTTCTTTTAATCATGAAACATATACATTTTCAGAAAATCAAAATGTTAATAATGTTAATAATGTCAAAAATACTATTAATGATATGTCAAATTTAAGTAAATTACAATACGATTTCTTAAATAGAAAAAATAAAAATGCGATATCATGATGGAAGACTAATAAATAAATTATTTAATCAAAATGATTCAATTTTATTAAAATTAGTTTACTCTGTTGCAAAACAAAATACTCACATTACAAAAATAATATAGTTAAAATAGTTTTTATTATTTTAAAATATATTTAATAAAAAAATTATAGTTAGTCGCAAGTTTTGAAATTTATATAAAAAATTTCTTTAACTTATGGAAAATTGTTAAAATTAAGTTTTTAATTGGAGTTTTAATTAAGCTATTAATTATAATTAATTAATAATTATTAATTGGTTTACACCTCTTACTCATATAAAGAATATATAAGAACCACGTTCTTACATTAAGAAAAAAACATTGGTAGAGGTAATTGTTTTCAAGAGCTTAAGTTTACTAAGCTGAACAAACTAGTAAATACAACTGTTTCAAAATAGTTGCCTAACAATTAAAAATGGTTAAAGCAAATATATGATATTGTCAATATAAAAATATATGTGAAATAATGGTTATCTGCCCTTTACTTTTAACAATGTTTTAATAACAGCTTAATTATTCGAACTACTTTAGGAAATAAAAAAAATGCTTTTTTTAGTTCAGAAAAATAAATTTAAAAAATTTTTTTTATAAAAATAAAAAATATTCCTCATATTATTTATAATAATAACTAAGTAAAAAGTAAAGAAAATAAAACAAAGTAACGATATAGAAATATATACTAGTATTATAAAAATATATATGTATTAGTATGTGCATGGATAAAAATTTCTTAAATTTGGGACTAGTATAAAAATTTTTGTTTTTACAAAAATATCTTAAAATTTAGTAAAAATATACTTAAAATTAATATTTGTACACTTATATAATGAAAAATAAGTATATTTATAGGCATTTTTACTAATATAATAAAGTAACAATATTGATACTAAATATAATTCTATATTAACAAATTTAAAGCTGAATATATGTGCAGTATTTTTTTATATTTTTAAATGTGGAATTTTTTATTAATAGTACAGTAGTAAAATAGGAAAAGTACTCTTCGTCTTAAGTTACTTTGTTTTTATTCGTTGTTGAAATTGAGTTTTTAAAACCAAAAGACCACTTGAATTCTCGCGGTCCACCAGATAAACCTCCACAACACATAGGTGGAGTGTAACTCGAATATTGAGAAGCTCTGGTGTACGTGAGCAAAGTCATTTAGCAATTGAAACAAGTAATATGGTAACTTTTATCAAAATTATAACATTATTTTTATAAAAAGTGTGTGTAGTCAAATAAATTATTAACTTTTTTTACTAAAAACCACTTTCTCTATATCCTTTCTTTATAAAATTTCAGTTATTGAATATTTTTGTATTAATTATAAGTAATTTAATTTAATAGAATTAAATGTACTTATGTTTTAAAAATTCGATTTTTGTTTAAAAAGTAAAATGTAAGTATATAGTCTAGTATACGCAGTATACTAGCAAATTAAAAATAATTATGATTTTTCTTATTTATACAAGTTTAATTTATCAACTGAAAATAAATGATTTATGATTAATAGAAAATAATAAATAACATTTATTTGACTTAAAAGAAAATTAATTCAATTGTACTTGGGCTTGATGTGATTAATTATCTAAAAATATAGTGGTCAATCTATTTAAAAATATGACATATGCCATAATTTTACGTGTTTTGAGTATTTTTTACCATAAAAGATTAATTTGTAATGTGAACCCGCTTGAAGAAATTAAAATTGACATTCAGTCTTTTAAGCGTGTAAAAATGATAAATGATAAATGATAAGAAAAATATTAGTTTTTATTTTAAGTTTAAAAGGCCCCAAACTTAAAACATAAAAAAAATTTGAAAAAAGTAATTTGTAAAAATTAGTATGTATAATTTTTAGAACTTCAGATATAACCCTTAGTTTTCTTTCTAAAAAAAGCTTTTATTCGTATACAGTAGCAACTTAGCGCCTGCTCTACGATTTTAATTTAACAGGTTTTAAAGAAGGCACAGTGTAAAATTTGAAACATTTATCTCTACTTTTATCAGTGATATAAAAATAAAAAACTTATGATTTACAGAAAAAAATTTAATGCAACAAAGTCTTGTGATTAAAATAGTCATTGGGACCAAAATATGCATATAAGTGGGTGAGCAAAACTTTTCGCGAAAAAAGGTATGCATTTTGTATGTTTTAAAGTAATTACATTCACAAAAAAATTAGATAATAATTATATATAATTAATTATTAAAATAAACTATTAACTTTTGTTCAAAATCGATTTATAACGTGTGTAATTTTAAATTAAAAAATATATAGTTGAAAATTAAAGTTAATAGAAATGGAAGATACACCTAAATCGGCTAAGAGATTTGAATCATTTGATGATAATGAGTCGGAAACGGAATTATTTGAAGTTAAATCTTCGATCAAGTTAGAAGATGAGCCTGTTGTAATAAGTATAAATAGAGCTTCTAATAGAAGACGTGAAACTTGGGACAAAAAAGTTGAATTTCTTCTGGCCGTTATTGGGTTTGCAGTGGATTTGGGCAACGTCTGGCGTTTCCCATATATTTGTTACCAAAATGGAGGAGGTTTTTTCTAAAGTTTTTAGTGAAGTAATAACAACTACTTTAATAGGAGCTTTTCTAATACCTTACTGCTTAATGTTTTTGTTTGGTGGTCTACCTTTATTTTACATGGAATTGGCTTTGGGGCAGTTTCATAGATGTGGCTGTCTAACAATTTGGAAGCGTATATGTCCCGCCTTGAAAGGTAAATTTTTGGTTAATCTTAACAGCTTTTTAATAAAGTGCCAATCGATAAATATCATAATGTGTTAACATTTTTTAGGAATAATAATATTGAAAATTTTAGTCCTTAGTGAATAAATAAATACACATTAAATTAATCTAAAAAGTTTTCTAACTATAGTAAAAGCTGGGGGTTTGCTTTTTAGAATCCTGTATAGTTTTAAACCTGTAAATTGATTGAAATTAGTGTTATTTGTTATACTTTTTTTTTTTAGAATAAGAAAGTGAACCATTTATATGGATGTACTGATTAGTGATGCAATTATGTTATTTAGAAAAAAAGTTATTTAGTTAAAAAAAGCTAAGAATATTTATATAAAAAAGTTTTCTGTATATACAATTTATAAAAGTTATAGATTATTTTCAATAAGATTTAGTAGCGAATATTTAAATTATTATGAAACTAATATTTTCCAACATCACTTTTCATAAATTTACTAAGTATTTATTTTTACCAACAAATGAAGTGAGTTTAAATATACTCATTCTCCATTTGTCACACGAATTTAATTTAATTTTAAAACTTTCTTGTTCATTGTATGAATAAAATGAGGATATATAACTAATTTATCTTTTCTACGTACTCTTCTTAAAATTTTCATTACATTAAAAAAACGAAAAGCTTTTCATTGAAAATAATTTTTTCTCCTTCATTTACGTCTCTTTTCTGTTCAATTACAAAAAACTTTTTCATTATTATCATTTGGTTCGAAAAAAGCAAAGCTCTGGAGAAATTTCAATTTACCTTTGTTATTTTAAAGGAAGCCTTAACTTTTATGTATCTTTAATTGATTTGTAAATAGCATTTAAAATTTCATATTACCGAAAGTGGTTTTCAATAGTATTGAGTTTTTGAAAATCATAGTATTGTTGTCTGTTAAATTAAAAATTAGAGCAAACATTTTAAAATAATTATTGCAAGATATTATTATGATTCGAACAGATCGTGTTCTGTTAAATTCTGTTGAAATAACTTTCATCCCTTTTTTCTACTTGATTGTGTTAATAAAACACGACTTTTATAATAATCGTCAAAAAGCTGAAAGTTCAGCTAAATAATGATGATCGATTACGAAATATATTTCGATAATTTCTTCAGGTGTCGGATACGCAATTTGCTTAATTGATATTTATATGGGTATGTACTATAACACTATAATTGGCTGGGCCGTGTATTATTTATTTGCGTCGTTTCAATCGGAATTACCATGGACTAGTTGCAATAACTCATGGAACACTCCTTTTTGTCATCCTGTAACCGCACCGTATCGGAATGAAAACTCTACAAGTCCAGCAAAGGAATTCTTCGAGTAAGTTTTTGGAGTCTTGAATGATTGTTGTCTTCTAGTTTATTAAATATTACGTAGGGAAACGTTTTTATGTCTGAAAAAAAAACAAACGTGAAGTGTTACAAAACAAAATATTACTAAAGCCTTTTTATGTATTAAGTTATAAAAGTTATATTAAATTTAACTTTTATACAAACGTAAAAATGTTACTAATCTCACAGATGTTGATATTGGAACTTCAAATGGTTGATTACACACAAGAGCAATGAAAATTGTACAAAAATGAATGTATACTTTTCTGAAAGCATATTTAAAGTTTCATAACTAACGCCTCTTTTGACATTCTTAGCTGATTTTTTAAACATAAGTAGCGAAGGCTTTTCTTGATTTTATAACGAGCATTTCTCGCGAATAGTTTAATTTCTTAATTGCTTACTACATTTCAAAATCTGAGAGATGAAGAACATAACAAGTTGCTTATTTTAGCCGTTATTTAGCAACAAATATACTATACTAAAATATAAATCGCATGTTTTGAAAATAAGATGACTACCCACTTGATCAATTTTGTTACAATAATGCAAATTAGGTAACACAGTGATTCCTAAAGTGTGAGCCGCAGCTCTCTGAAGAGATACCGTCATAAGGGTGCCGCGAAACATTCAATTAAACAATTCAGCAATTTTCCAGTCTCAATATAGATTTTATTGCAACAGTTGAAATTAGATATTTCATATTAATTCAAGGAAAGTAGTAAATATATGTTTTTAATATTTCGCTGTTAAATGGGTTATCATTTTTAAAAAAGAAACTTTTCCAATTTTTCAAGAAAGCATTAAGAGAGTTGCGGATAAAAAACGACTATTTAGGGAGCCGCAAACAAGAAAAGATTGGAAACCTCTGAGGTAACATATAACGCAGGGGTGGGCAAATAATTTTAAGCGCGGGCGAAAATGTCATTTTCAAAGTCTCTCTTGGAGAAAAAAACTTTACTTCGTACACAGCGTATACGCGAATGTTTTTTGTGTTTTTATCCTGCTAAGGAATTTATTTGACAAAAATACTATAATCATTTTAAAGCATTTTGACAAATAAATTTGGCAGTTATTGATAGATAATAGTATTAGTAAATTTTTAATTTTAATAAGATCGCATAAAATATATTTAAGAAATGCATGTGAGCTTTCTCAGCGGTCCGGATAGAGTGAACAAGAGGGTCGGCTTTTGCCCACCCCTGATATAACGCATTTTATAATAACAACATTACATTTATATCGTGGTAACATATTTGTCATGCTTTGTTTTTATAATAGTAACAATACAAATAATAATCCATAAATAATTTTACAAATTTATGTTACTGTAACGACTACAAATTTGCAATACTAACTTGGTTATAACACAATAGCATAACTTTTGTAATATTCATTTTGTTACTTAATGTTTATATAAATAAAATTATGAATGTAGCATAGCCTCGAAAAATTTAAAAAAAAAAAAACTTTTTGAAGCAGCTTTAAAACAACAATGATCATACAGGTTGCATCGTATTTGTTATCAAATCCATATACATAC
>AGDA01008627.1:0-24912 GCA_000281935.1 Mengenilla moldrzyki | reverse complement strand
AAACAACACTACAGCCTCGAATAACTAATCTTTTATTAAATAATAAGCAACTGCAGGAATCGCATTAAATATGTAATTTAATTATAGTTATTTGTACTTATAATCTACATACAATAAAAAAATACTACAAATATTGTTTTTTATTTGCCTTAATAATTAGCCGGTCCGCGAAATATTTAATTCATTTTCACTGGTCCGCAGATGCGAAAAGGTTGAGAAACGCTGTTGTAGACTTTTCTGATCAGTAATTTTAATTTCGTAATCTGTTAAAAAGTTATGAGTTAAGACTCTTAAATTAATTTATTTATCGAAATGAATAGAAAAAAATTCATGAAACTGAAATGAGTTTTAATTTTTATATGAAATTTTAATTATTATTTGAAATGAAAGCGAAAAAATTATTACATGCCATTTAATTTTGTTTCCACTATCTGTATAATATAACCGCATAACCTTGCACTGGTTATATTTTTCAAGTTTAATAACAGTGTACGTTTATAAATCTTGATTATAGAAGTTTTCAATTTATTCATAAAAACACAAGTTTTTAATTCTTTTTTCATTTCAAGCAGCTTAGACAAGTTTTAACGTTTTTCCTTTTTTTACCTTACTCCATGTATCATTTGTAATAAAAATTCTAAAGTACAACAGTTCAGATTACTAATTTTTTTCGAAGAACAAATAGCAAAAAGCAATCAATTTTAGATAATGTTTAAAATATATCGAGTATTAGAGTTATCACTGGCAAATAATTCAAAATTGAAACTGAGCTGATTAAAAACATATTTCATATTTTTATAATAAGTTTAAAAGTCTTGTCTTTTTTATAAGATAATTTATGTATAAATAAAAAAAGAAAATTAGTAGAGACAAAATTTTACCATTAAACATATATCTAAAGATTTTAAATTTTATAAATAAAAGAATGAAGAAGTTCAGTTAATATCTATCCTTTACTGTTAAAAAAACTAAGAATTTTCGTTCTCATTGTTACATAAAAAACAGTTTTTTAATGTCTTTTTAAATGTACTAAGAGTAACTCAAAATAAAAAAATGGAAACTTACAAAATGTTATAATAAATGCGACTTTAATGCAGCTCTGCGAATATTTACTAATAAATATGAATGAAACCTAATTGATCCGATTAGTTTGCGAGTAAGCTTTGCGAAAACAGCTCAATTTCCAAAAAGCAGGTTCTCAATTCTGAGTTACTATCAGTAGACACTAATCCCATGATGTAAATTAGTGAGACCCAGCACTGGGCAGACATACAGCCAGATCGATTCGGGTGGGGTTGTGAAGTAATGCTAAGAGACTATTTAGGTACCTGTATTCTCATCCTGGAATAAAATAATCTCGAGCGGGCTATTAACAAGGAAACACAATCGGGAGGTTGCTTGGTTATATAGTCAAATGTTTGATTAAAGCACTGACTTGTTAGAAGTACAATAAACCACTCAGTTGTAGTGATAAGGTGCTAGCACCGCCAAGCGAGTATGGTTTACTATTTTATTTAGTTACATTGAACATTCGACAAATAGATGAAAAATAATCTTTTTATTTGAGGGGTTTTTTGTTAATAAATTAAAATCTTTTACTCTAAAAATAAATATTGTTTAATTTTAGATAGAAAAAAAAAATACTAAAATTCAGTAAATTTAAATTTTGGTTTTTATATTTATTTAAATCAAATGATTAAATTAGAACGTTTTAATAAAAAAACCTAATTTGAAAGGCATAAAACAGTGAATTCCTAAAAAGGCAAAAACCTACTTTATACGCATTAGGTTACTGGCTTAAAAAATCAAAACAAGTATCTGTGATAATTTTTTTTGCAAATAGTTAAGTTACAATACATTAATTAAACGAATTACTTTGAGTTCATTATTGTATGTTTTTTAAAAATTAAAATTCCCCTAAAAGAGGAGCATTAATATTTAAAAAAATTATTCAAATTTTTGTAAAAACTAAAAATACAAACAAAAATTTATAACAAATAAACCTAAGTGTTATAATTTTAAGTACTCTATAAAGTCTTGGAAATTTACGATTTTTATATAATTTTATTTTTTTAAAAAAAAAATGAAAACAATAAACATTGAAAAAACAAAATTTGGTGGAAAAACGCATTTAACACGTTCCCCACTGCGTCGGACGCATATGACCCATGCTAAGCTTTCGATTTAAGCCATTGGTATTATTATTGTATAATGAAATATATTTCAAAAATTCATTACGCAGTTAATTATGGGCATCTTAGCACTACTGCTGATGTCATTTAATCGTAAAGTGTATAGGCCATATTCGACGTGACGGGAAATTTTTTCTCCGTAATTTGTTTTTTACATTTTTCGCATTTCGATCAATCATTTATTCGCGTGTCATTAATATAATACTTACTGTTTCATTGAAGCAAAAAACTTTACTGTAAAAGTTGCAACATTCTGCGATAATTGTGAGGATAAACCACACTTATGTTTGCCATGTTTTAACAACTTTGTTAATATCCCTTTTTAACTGCTTACAAACTTGAATTAAATTAAAATATTATATTTCAAATTGATATAGGCATAATAAAAAACTTATATGTGAGGATGCAACTTGCTTTGCATAGTAATGTTTAGCTAGGTATTTTTTAAATTAAATTTTGGTTTATTGTGCTATGCATGTTAAACTTTACACCCCCTTTCCTCGATAATTATAATATTTGCGCTATTTTTGCATATTACAAGGCATACACTAGAAACAAAATAATACCGATGTTAAGCATAAGGCATATACGCCCCACACGGCCTGAACGGAAAGCCTTCAAAAAACAGTCTGGTAGGTACGTGTTAAGAATAAAAATTGTTACAAGAAACATTAAAATGGTAAGACGTTCCTAAAACGTTCAAATTAAAAATGTCTATAAGGATTTTTAAAACGTTCAAAATCCTGAAGATAGAAACTGTTTTGTAAATTTTTCATGATCGTTTTTGAACGTATTTTAAACTTTTTTAGGTTCCAAAAAATGTTTTAGAATTGTTCAAAATAAGTCCATATGTAGAAGGGAAGTAGTACTTCGAAACCCTGGAAAACCTCAAAACGGTTACGCGAGAAGGCTACAGAAAATCCTGAGGTGTATTCCAAAAACGTATATAAAATATGGAAATCGCATTTGAACACACAAATGCGATGAAGGAAGAGGGATAAACCCTATTAAGATATCGAAACTTCCACAAATGTGCCAATGAAATTTTCACCGTAATTTTTAATGATAGTTGTTATACCGTTATGGAATGTTTAATTTTTTTAGTTCATTTTGAGTTTTGTTTAAACCAAAATGCAGAGCTGATTCTTAATATCAAACAAATCATTTTTTAAAATTTTCTACCCGGAATTAGGCTTCAAAATTCGTTATATGTTAGAGTTTTAGCGCTGTGCCTACAAATAACTAATTAATTTTTTTACCACCAGATGTCATTAATTCTCTCTCTAATTCGTAGCACTGCGTGTTTTTGAAGATTTGAAGACCAGATTCAAGTCAATTGTTGGATCGATTACAATTCGTTTGTATAGTTGGATCGAATTCGATCGCGTGATCGGCATGAATCTGATTACCTGGTCGAATCAATTTTTGATGAAAAAGTCTGTTAGTATAATGTCTTCTATAAAAGTTTTAAACAATTATGAATAATGTTTTAAAATATTTTTTAAAAAATTTTAAAGAATTTTTATCTAAATAATTTGTTTGCGTTTTAATAATAAATTTGAAAACAATATAAGTAGTATTTAAGTAACGTATATGACTTACACTGTCTTTTTAATTTTAAAATTAACGTTTTCCAATTAACTTTTTAGTATAAATCGTGAAAAAAATTGCTCTAAGTTACTGAAAGTCGGTGAAATACTTTTATTTTAAACTGATTTTATTATTTGTTTGAACAACGTGCTTTAAATATCGTAAATAAATAGTAAAAAAAGGTAACATAAGTGGTAATTTATTTTATTATTGAGTCTAACAAGTTCAACAAGAAGTCTTTCATTTATGAATTACATTTCACCTTTTAAACAAAAAAATGTTATACATATTAGAATGAGAATTAGGATTAAAAATTTGAAAAATAAGGAGAAACTAAAAGAAGTATTAATAAGACTTCACGCAAAAATATTTTAAATATTGTTTGAAAATTGCCCAATCTTTCATTGAATGTTTCAGTGGAAATTTGCCCAAAATTTCCAAGTAATATAGCCTGATTCCTTTGATAAGAGTTACGTGACAATTACATTTTCATTTCAGGAGTTTTTGATCGTATCATGGAACTGTTATTAAATTCTTATGCAACTGTTCTGTACTAGTAGGGTACATAGTTAAGAAAATTATAAAAAAACTATTCTAGACATCTACTACTGGTCTTTAAAAGACGCTTGAAAGACATCTCTGAACGAGTAGTCATAGACGACTTTTAATACAATTGAAAATGCATTTAAGATGTTTTTTAGAAGTGTCCTTTAAAGTAACAGACGTCTGAAAGACATCTTTATTTCCGTTAGTATGACAATTTTTAGACATCTTTGGTCGTTTAAATATGTGTCTCAAACATCTTATTGGTATCTATATTTTAGCTGGATATTGAATAATTTAGAAATTCATATTAGTAAAATTTTTAAGATTGAGCGCATTATTTCTTATTCCAAATTATAAAACATGTCTTTAAATGCTCTACGAATATTCCATTTTAATTTATATTACTCAACCCACAAGAAATTAAGATCAAACACCTTATAACGTTTTATTTTTACAATAAATTTGAAATACAACACTTTTAGACAAATAGTCGAATTTTTAAACCAGTTTTTGGGTCCCTAAGATCGTAATGTAATCTACATAAAATGAAATGGATGTAGAATTTTAATTTTAAGTTGCACATTTTATGTTTTCTACTAGTTATACAGCTGAAGAACAAAAAAAAGAATGATGTAAGAAATGTTTTATCGTTGATTACTTATAAACCAGACGTGAATTACGAATGATTTAAAGGCTATAAGATTATGATTTATGCACTATAGAGCAATACATATCAAAATACAGGTGTAAATAATTTTCACAGTGAACCGTCAATAATTTTTAAAACTTTAATTGAACTCGTCCTTTCCAAAATCTGTATATCCTGCTCTACATTATACTACATTTCATAAGACCAGAATCATATCTAGAGGAATTCGAATGGAAACAAATGGACATTAAAGCCATTTTTTAATGTCGTCAGGAATGCGCGAAATTAAATCATCATGGTCAACGTTGGCAGCCGTTGCAACGATACCGCGACTATTCAGTGGATCCACGGATTTATCGTAATCGTAACATAAACCGAATGCATCCGTTAACTTTCCACCGGTTGCTTTAAGTACAGCTTCGGGGGCACAAGTATCCCAGCGTTTGCAACCGGATCGTGCGTAAACATAAGAATGCGCTTTGCCCTCAAGCAAAAGTAAAATTTTGTACCCAGCACCACCGACTCGAATCACATTCGTTGGCTTCAATGCATCTAGTGACTTTCGTGTTGTTCTGTTGTAGTGTGACCACGTTGTAGCTATTATAAACTGATCCGGCGCTGGTAATTGAAATTGAAATCCTCCGGTTCCCAAACCAACAATACCCCAAAGTGTACGCCCTCGATCGCCGTCATAGTACGGCTGATGAATGACTCCAGCAACTGGTACACCACGGATAGCTATGCCAATAAGTACCGTCACGTGATCCAAATGACCCTATAACAAGCATGAGTTAAGTAAAGCAGTTATTTTAAAGACATAATTTCCTTAAATAGATTAACCTTAATCTTAAATAAAATAACTATACGAGCCAAAAGTGCATAAAACATGTTATGTTGGCGAAACATGAATGCTAAAATATTTTTAAACCAAGTGTATAATTTTTCTATATTGAACTTTATGTTTTAAAAATTGTAATTTCAGTGTTGAAAAACCATATCAAGCGCAAAAGAACTGTAAGCATAGAAAAAGAAAAATTTCTTTCCAATTTTGCTATTAAACTGACCATTTTATTCTTTTCTTTGGTTGATTTTAAAAGCGCACTTAATAAATTTACTAAATTACTATACATTCTTATCGAAATTTAAAGCAACAAAATTTAACAGATGAAACTGTTTTAAATATATGTAAATATTCATTACAAATTTGGATGAAGTTAACAATCTTTTCAATCTTTTTTATAATAACGTTTTTCATGATTTAATTAACTAGGAAATTAAAAAAAGTTTTAAATGACTTTTAAAACATTAAAAACAAAAATAGAAATGAATTTAACACCACGTTAAAGCACTTGTGGTTCACACAAAAAAATTACAAAACGTCCAATGTACTAAACTATTATAACAATGTTATAACATGTTAAAATACTTGTAATAACTGTTAATTTTCAAGTTTGCCAAATTCTTTAAAACAATGTTAAAGAAACATTATTGAAATAATGTTACATATATATAGTACGAAATCCAATGACATTGACCAGAAGTAAGAGAATCAATTTTAATCTTTCATAAGTTCTTTTAATGATACCGGAGATCTCTGGGTATTACTTTTAAAGTAACTGTGGATTCAGAAAACATTTACTATTAGAAAAAGCAAAAAATACCTGGAAGTTAATTAAACCGAACACTTACTCGTGTAAATTCTGTGGTTCCATCAAGCGGATCAACCCAAATTATGAAGTCACTTTCGGACACCTGTTGCCATTCTTGTGGACACTTGAGTGTCAAAAACGACTCATCGGCATCCGTTACAAGCATCTCGGATGGAATCTATATTAGGAGAAAAAACTAAAACACAAATTGCGGAAGTTGATCTATTCAAATTTTTATGTGTTTTATATCTGTTATTAAAATTTATAATAGTCGCGTAGTAAATTAAAGCTTTGTGCTTGTGTCTTTTTCTTTTAGCTCCATTATTTTATGCAATTTTCTTGTCAACTATAAAACGCAAAATGAATCACGCCGTACTTGAAAATTCCAACATTTATACCTTTTAATATGAAATATAATTAATTCTTTTCTTCGTTCTTTAATTAAGTACCGTATTTTAAGCAGAGAAACTGTTTCTATACGTTGAAATTGTGTAAATAAAAATGACCACAAATTTTCTAATTGTTTACGTTTCTCCATACGTTCGTCACATAGATTAATGTTAATAACCTGTTACTGAATGACAACAATAATACTGAGATTTTGAAAGAATAGAAAACGTTGTTTTACGATTCTAGTCATTTCAGCTTTTTAAGTGCCAAATCACGACTGTTGACAGCCTTTTAATCTTATCAGTTTAAACAATTAAACCAAAGTAAATATCTCTTAATACGATTTAATATTGATTATTCAAATTATTTGTGTATTTTTTTATCTGAAAAAGTTCATATAGTCACAATGTCCAAAGACAAAATAATACCTGTACTTTAAAACAAATATTTTTCACGTAAGAATAATGAATTTTTTTATTTTTGCAAGGGGTTTAATCCGTATAGACAAAATTGTATTTACACGTTTATGCCATGGAGTTTCTCATCCGTTTCTTAAATAATCGCATAATAAACGTTTATATTCTTAATAAAACTTACAGAGGTATGAGACGATTTTCGATGCGTTTTAGACGGTATTTTAAACGTTAACGTTTAAAACTCATCATGGAATAAAGAGTTTAAATTTAACTTCAAGTTATATGAATAATAAATTGGTATATTACACATATAAAAAACGTATTAATGTATTAAATTTTCTACTGTATAAATTTTTAATTTAAATTAAAAATATTATACGTACAATAGTACTATTTATTAAACTATCGTAAATAACGTAAATTAAGAAAATCTAATGTACTGTTTATGATATATAACAGCGATTCCCATTTTCACCAATCAGTTTTATAGTTTATACTCCTCTCACAAAACACTATTAGTTTGTTTAGAACCTCGATGGCTCGTCTATAGAAACTTAAGCTTAATTTAAAGGCATGATTAACTCATCTGGATCTCCGATGACCCTTCTAGAGTCTCATTTGACCTCGCTGGGTTTATTATCTTGTGGAGCCCTGTTTAGCTCCTTATGAGCTAGCTCTGTAAGCTTATTTAGAGCCCCGATGACCCGTCTATAATCATTTAGGCGTATTTATAGCCATAATTAGCCTATTTGGAGCCCCGATGATTTATCTAGAGTCCCGTTTGACCCCGATTGGTTTATTAGCTTGTGGAGCCTTATTTTGGCCTGGAAAGCCTCGATTTGACTTGGATAGCTCTGTTTGATTTCTTAGTAAGTCCTATTTGACAACGATGAGCCTTTTGACTCTTTACGAGCCTCAACATGGCGTATAAGATTAAATGTCTCAATTGGTGAAGTTTATATCTCCATAAAAATAATTGAGTTTAGAGGCCTGTTTGCTTACGTCCTACTCAATCATATGATTCGATCGTTCAAAAATTATATAGACAAGATGGCAGTCCGTCAACATAAAAAGTATAAACCAGGTACGTTAACTTAAAGCTTACAATATTTAAACAGTAAAAATGATGTTACGATTTCGACTAGTCTACCTGTCTGGATCCAAAGAACCGTATAAAATGGAGTACGCGCAAGTGTTATGTGATGATGTCAATATTTAAAGTCAAAAATATATTTCTATTTTAATTTTAAGTAATACACTGTTTTGTATTAACGTAATGTCCAATAAATGAATTGTATTTAGAATGTTGGTTTTCTCCCACCAAATATACGTAACAAACATGCAGGTTACAGTATATTCAATACGGAATAAAAAATATCAATATCAAAATAAACGTTTTCGTACAAACCTCGTTGTGATTCATATTTTCTTCAGCAATTATACTAATAGTGGGAAAACGGTGTTTTAAACTGCCAACAATACATTTCTCTGCCAATCGATCAGCCTCAGTCTGATAATCATTTTTCTCCTAAAAAGTATCACTTGTATCATTAATAATCAAAAAGGAATAAAACATGAACACAAATACATATTAATATTAAGCAATTACTGGTTAACAAATTGAAACTTTTTTTAGTTGATTGAAAACTGATGTGAAATTATGAATAAATGTTGGTTTTATGACAGCTAGAAATATATTTTTTTTCCATCAGGTCAAATTTTTGAGGTACAGAGCGAAAACAAATTTCAGTGTTCTAAAGTTTATAATTTACAGGTACGTAGAGCTGGAAGCTTCAAAAACATCTCAAAAAATAGAAGGGCTTAATAGCTACCAAAATCTGAAGTTTCATTAAAAAAATTTAAATGGGTTGAGAGTAATTAATTTTTAAGTGTCAAAAAATGGCAAAAAATCAAGTTTTTTCATGATTTAGAAAAATGTTTTCTTCTTTTACTCCCGATTTAAAACCAATGGTGAAAAAATTATTAATTTATCATAAAATATGAGTCTTGGATTAAATATTGTGTACAAAAAAATTTTTTTGCCGACATCCGTTTTCTGAGATATAAATTTTTAAAGTTAAGCATGGAAAAATTAAGTACATGTGGAATACGATGTAGTGCTCTTGATTTTCTGAATAATAATAATAGTAATTATTATTATTTTTTTTTAATTTTAAAATTTTTAGAATTTTAATTTTCTTTTATATATTTGACAACTATGTTTTTGTGTTAAGCGTCGTCACAGCGAGAATACTTTTCAACTCTGGCCCGGACAGGACAAACTTTTTGAACACGATTATAAGGAAAAAAACAGTGTTCTGCGCTGCACTGTGTTGCCAAATTACATTTTAATGCAGTCATTCCTTAGTTGAAGTTTTCCAAACTTTTAAGAAACAGCGGCTTAAAATAAAGTTTACACTTATTATTTGGTACTTTTTTTATACCTCATTCGTCATTATCTCTACATTTTCTCCTTATAAATGTGAACGATTTGAATTTAAGTAATATTTGAAGAAAGTGTAGAGATTGTGAAGAGTGAGGTATAAAAAAAGTACCAAATAATAAGTGTAAAACTTTATTTAAAGTCCCTCGGTTCTTAAAAGTCTGGAAAACTTCAACTAAGAAATGACAGCAATTAATAGTAATCTGGCAACACAGTGCATCCCAGAACAGTGATTTTTTCATTATGAAGAAATTGGAAGTCAAAGTACAAATTTTAAAAAATCCTCTTGCGCTATTTACGATACAAAAAATTTTTACAGATGTTCATGAGCACATACTTTTTAGGAAAAAAATTGTTTGCGGCATAACATGCTTACTTTTTTTTAAAAAAATAAAGACATAAATTTTGCTAAAAAACATGTTTTTTTGACGTTTTTCCGGACATAATTGAGAACAACTCAATATCTGTTTGAGCTATTAATTTGAAATTCTGTGGGTTCATTGTCGAAGACTTTTTTCAATTTCCTGCAGAATTTAAATGTCAGAGCTTTGATGATTTTTTTCCACGATTTTTTAAACTTTAAAAATACATTTCTCCCCCTCCCTAAAAAACTAGAGGATACAAAAAATTTTCATTTTCATTTTCATTTTCATTTTAAGTGCTTGCAGATCAATGTCTAACAGAAAATCATAACACTGTAGAAGGGTATTTTTCAAAGTTCAAATTTATTAATTAGTGTAATCGACAAAAAATCGATTATCGTACCATCATTACTTCTAATACTCAGCTAATTTTTTTTGCAGTATGACAGATTTGGAATCCCTAATATCTTAAGCTTTTTAAGCTGTATTCTAAAATGCCGAAATTGTATATTGTAGCAAACTAATTAATACAAATAAGATAATAAAATTATAACTATTTTATAGAGGAAATTTTTCCATTTTCCTTAAAGCTACAAGACAAAACAAATTTCATTAATAAATTTCATGTGAGTTGGCAATTATTGTGAATTAGAGGAAATCAAATTTTTGTATTTTTGAGCTCTTCTAATGGTCCTTGGACCGATATTAATATTTTGGGATCTCTTGATTTTCGTAAAAATTATCCGTGTACCTCGTTATACACATTAACGTACAAAGAGTTAATCTTAACCTTTTTTTTACCCCTTGACAACAGGATAATCTTTTGACTATCTAGCTTGTACCTTAACTATTTTTATTTAGCTATTTTGCACCTTGAAATGCACGTTTTTTGAGTCAGCTGTTTATTATTATAATAACACGATTTAATATTTTTATAAACATGTTAGGATATCCAAAGTACAAACTGAATTTTTTTAACTTTTTAGTGGACCTCACTTTGAAATTTCCAAACAAGAAGCACCGTTTAATAAGTATAAATATGGAACACCCATAAAAACTAATGTTACATCATAGTGATCTAAGAATGGCATTTATGTCAACACAAATAGATCAGTAAAGTATTGAGTAGAGTCAACTACTCATGTGAAAATAGAAATCTACTCAAAGCCAGTAGATAAAAACAGAATTGAGTTTGATACCAAGCAAATATAAGATTGGAACGCAAAATTGGCAAATTATACAGAATAAAAACTTTATATCAAATTCCAAATGTAGTTTCCTTTATTCACTGGTAATATTTACCGAATTGTTGTATTATATGTTCTTATACTAAACAACATACTTTTTCGACAATATTCAAATTCCCTTGCCGCATTACGTCCTTGATTACTTGACCGGCGCGATTTGCAATTGACATTGAAGACGCGACAAGCCTCATTAACAACGGACACTCGGATGACATCTTGCAATAAACGAAAAACAGAAACCGCGATAAAAAAGAGTTCTACCAACGGGAACGGCAATACGCGAACGAAAATCGTTTGTTTTACGGCTCAAAATTGAATTTGCGCGCCATTAAGAAATTCGTATTTTTGAAAGCAGTTTTATTCAAATTGAATTAATGATTATCAATTTGAAGAAAATCTACTACATTTTGAAGAATTATACTAGTAGACATGTTTACGTGATCAGCTGATTTAATCGGCTTAAATTTAAATTTAATTTGTGCAACGTGCTTTATGCTATTTTTCCGGTATCTGTAAAGGACAATGAAGACTTTAAAATTCATGCTAGCGCATAGATTTAGCACAAAATGTGCCGAAGCCAGAATTCAATTTTCTAATGGGTATTATTTTATAAGTGAATAAAAAAAATTCAAAATTTTAGCCGATTTTTAACTTTCAATTCTATTCAGTTAATTTTGAGCTGGGGTTTAGAATATGGAAAGAAGGAAACCCTGTTAAAATGCTTTTTCGACTTTTTTCGCTAGATTGCGACAAAATTGACATTTTTCCCTTATTCCCGGCTTTAAAAGGTGTAAAATTCAGGTCTCTTTGCACATCTAAATATGTTAACATAATTCACAATTTTTTATATTTTATGCTTAATGTATGTAAATATTGTAACTTGTTATGCAAACAATCATACAATGCAAGAATAGCATCAAAAATATGCTAAGAAACGGTTGAACTGAAGCAAACCGGTTGCAACTTTCTGCTCTGTATGCAGCCAATGACGTCGGTAGAAGACTTAAATTTGTATTTCTCACACTTACACTGTGCACCGACGTCATTAGCTACATACAGAGCAGAGAGTTGCAACCGGTTTGCTTCAGTTTAACCCTAAGAAACAATGCTAAAAATATTTAAAACAATGTTATAAAAGCATATACAACATGAAACAAACAGCAAAAATTTGTTAAAAAGCAAGGTTAAAAAATTAAAAAAAAATTGTTTCAAAACATTACAGAAATAAAATGTTTTTAATATTATTGTAACATATCTAATTTGTTTTAAAACATTATTACAAAACTTTTGTGTAACATTAACTTATTCGTAACCGTGTTGTGGCACACAGGGGATACTGTAAATCTAATATATTTTCAATTTTAACAAATTTTAATATTTTAAATAAATGTATGTACTTTAAACTTTGGCAATGAAACCTGCAATGAACTCAAGTATTTAATTTTGTAAACAAAATTAAAATTGTATTGATTAAAAAAAGTAGATAGACGTATTTAAAAACTGAAAAATTAAAAATACTTTTTTCACAGTAACGAATTTTTTCAAAAATACGTAAAATATATTTATGAGACATTTATTTTTTATCGTTGTACTTCTCAATTTTTTAAATTCCCTTTATTCATATACCAAAAGGTTAAATAAAGTGACAAACTGACTAATTAGCATAATTATAAGAATTGTATATTCGATGTGATATTACAATATAAGGATTACTCAAAAATTACTTTGCACACTAACCTCTTAGTCAGATCGCAGTAAAATTATCTTTACACAATCCTCACATTTGCTTGGCCAAGTTTGTCCATTGTTTTTTAAAAATAATTTCTTAAAGAAACTATGTGATGTTTCTTCATTAATATAGAATAACTAAATGGCCAAATTGATTTTTAAAATTTTGCCGTGTCTTATACACACATATTTTTGATAGGAGAGAGCTGAAATTAGTCAGTGGCAAATTGGCTCGTTTGGCTGACGGCAACGCTCTAGTTACTCAAGGTGATACTTCAGTTATAGTGACTGTGGTGTCGAAAGTAAAACCAACAGTATCAACAATAGTACCGCTTTTAGTCGACTATCGTCAAAAGTCTTCGGCTGCTGGTCGAATACCAATGAACTTTCTACGTCGAGAACTGGGCCCAAGCGAGTCCGAAATCTTAATCTCTAGACTTATAGATCGAAGCGTACGTCCTATGTTTTATTCTGATTATAACTACGAAACTCAAATAACCTGCAATACGCTGGCTGTTGATAGTTATAATATTCCAGACGTTTTAGCTATAAATGCAGCCTCTATGGCCATTTCATTAAGTGATATTCCTTGGAACGGACCTGTGGCCGCAGTAAGAGTCGGCTTCGTTGATAATGAGGTATTGATTAACCCGACGAGACGAGAATTGCAAAAATCAAGTCTGAATCTAATCGTAACAGCAACAAGACAAAATCTAGTAGTGATGCTGGAAGGTTGTGCTAATAATATTTTACAGCCAGATTTACTTAAGGCCATCAAGCTAGGCGTTAAAGAATGCCAACAAGTGGTGAACTGTATAGAGAAGTTGCAAAAGCAATTCGGCAAAACGAAACGGGACTTAAGTGCAGATACTAGTATTGACGCGAATAACAATAAGTCTTATGTAATTTTCTTAGTATAGAAATAAAATAGTTATCTAGAGTGGGTGATTTTCAAAATTCTTTGAATAAACCCCACTCATTTGTAAAAAAGGCTCTCTTTTTATCAATTCAACTAGACAACGGGTGCATAATATTCAATGTATTTTTACTTTATAAAATAGTTGAAAAACTGTTAAAATTAAGTCTAAAGTTCGAAATCAGTTTGATAAACAAGCATTTAAAACATTTTGAATGCTTGTTTTGAAGCTATAATGGGTGAAATTTATAAAAGTTTATTCATTTGACTTTTGAGTGATTTACTCAATATTCAGTAGAATCTTTGACAATTGTAATACTTCAACCTACAACTACGAGCTTAACCCACGTACACTCCATTAGCGTATTACACAAGTTGTGTGAAAGACTCGAAAGTTTCACTAACTTGTTTTTCTTTTGACCAAAAATTCTCGATCGTGAATCGTAGTTTAAGGGTTAATTAGCCTTCAATTTTATATTTAAGCATTAGTCGTTTTGATCTTTTACTTTGTAACAATTCGAATCATATCACTTATTTTCTAGAATTAATATGTATACAGTGGTACCTTTAGGTACGGGTCTAATTCTTTCTGTATATCAAATAATATTCTTATTGAGATTAATTGGAAGGACAAATGTACAAAATGCAAAATACGAGCCCTACTTATCAAAAGTTCAGAAGTGTAGTGTACGATTCCTCGTATCTCAAATTTTGCTCTCATCTCATTTCTTCAAAATACTCGTATATCAGATGACTCGTATGTCGAGGTACCAATGTACATGTATTTGGTGCGTAATGAAAATCTCGCTATTTGTTAGTATATGGCTTCAAAAGTAAGCTATAGTCGATTGTGACCGATAGAACACAGTAGAAATAAAGCTGAATCGTGTAGTAAATAAACTAAAATCCTGTAGTCGTGATAAAAAGTTTGCATTCAATAGTTTGATGTGTGTAAACATATCTAAATTTATGGGGAGTGTCGATTTTCATGTTTCAAAAAAAGACTATAAGCGTATAGAGAACTTCAAATAACTTAGTGGTTCTGCTCTAAATGAAAATATGTGGTATATTTGGTTTCGTCGCCTCAGTCGAATATTGACTCTTTAAAGGTGATGCTGCGTATTTAGTATGATCAGGTCGCTTTCAATTATTATGCGCTGTTAAAACTGAATGACCTCATCAATGAAACATACTGTCGAACTTAATTGCTGTGGTTGAACCAATCGCTGCGCAAAAACGACCATAATGCGAGTAGAGGTGCAACAAAGTAATTCCTCTGCGTGATAACTCGGAGTTGCACGTTGTCAAACTTGTGGGAATCTGCATGGCAATTCTTAAATGGGACATCCTACTTTACCCGTCGATTTCCTCAGATATAGCGCTGTCTAATTATTACCTATTTCGTTAGATGACACATGGTCTAACTGAATAACAATTCATCATACAAGAGAAATCAAAAAATAGATTAATTTGTGAATAACCTCCCAAGATGGACAGTTCTATCGTCAGGGTATTCGAATTATGTTCGAATGGCAGTGATTAGTTGTCTGTCATGGAAAAATACGTTGAATAAATCCTTTCTAACTATTTCAGCACAATAAAGTTTCATTTTCATAGAGAAAAAACAAAGAGAACTTAGTTGCGCACCTAATATATGTACTATGCTGTAATTTAGTTGTAAAATATGTAAATTTGTAGAAAGTTTTCTCTACATGTAGGGACGTTTTCCTGTTTCGACCGAACTGATTGAGGCAGTTGAAGTTTTCTGTGAATCAAAACTTAAAGATGTGTTCCAGAATTACGACTATGATAAGTTCGGTCGCGATCAAGCTTTAAGCACAATCCGAAACGACGTTATTGAGAAAATCACAAACGATTTTCTAAACGTAGATTCGAATGTTGTTAACGATTTATTCAGTCACGCTTGTAAAAATATCTATAGGCAGACAGTTTTTGAAACAAACAAACGCTGTGATGGTCGTGGAGTGACCGATGTTCGCAAGATTTCATGCGAAGTTGATGTTTTCAAGCCGTTGCATGGAAGCGCTTTATTCCAACGTGGCCAGACCCAAGTATTAGCCACAGTCACGTTGGACTCACCCGAAAGTGCTATGAAACTAGATCCAATCTCTATCCTAACCAGGTTTTTTATATTTTTTTTCTAGTGTGTATAGTATAATAACAGTCTCAAGCTCGTTAACAATAAAGCTTTTTGTATTTTTTAGTTATTTTTCAATAAATTTTAGAATTTTTTTAAATGTTATTTTACTTTGCTTGAAATAATTTCACATTGGTTTCATACTTTACTTCTATGAAACGTTATAATTTATGAAAGTACATGTTAAGTATATGACAAAAATGAAAAAATTTTGAAATTATTATAAGCCGATTTCTTAGAATGGGACAAAATGTGCTTTTGGAATATGAAAATTTTTTTCTG
Organism: Mengenilla moldrzyki; assembly: GCA_000281935.1. NCBI lineage: Eukaryota > Metazoa > Arthropoda > Insecta > Strepsiptera > Mengenillidae > Mengenilla > Mengenilla moldrzyki. The sequence goes on along the minus strand of AGDA01008627.1, from coordinate 8,344 downwards.
TTTAGCCAGTTGATAAAATGTATGTAAAGTTTTTATAAGTCAAAAAAAGTACAAAAGTCTTTTGTAATGTTTCCAGATTTGACTTTTCCTAGTAATTTGTCTAAAATCGTTTTTTGTTTTTGATTTTATTGTTAGATTTGGTTTCGATTTTAAATATCTGCATGCTAATACCTAATAGAAAATCATAAAACAATTTATGGGGGTTTTTCAATGTTTGATTTTGTTGATAAATGTTATTAACGACAAGTTATAATTTTTAAAACTCATTCAGATAAAGATTTTAAAAAGTTGAATAGAAATGTTTCCTCATTAAGTTTTTCCACTATAAAGTGAATTATACAGTTTGACTTTAACCTTAAGAAAATATTAGGAAAATGATCATATTTAATAGATTTGTATTTTCTTTATGTAAAAAAAAATTGAATGGCCAGATCAAATTTGTGACTCGAGTTTGTTTTTTGTGTTAATTAAACTTTACACACTTAATTTCAAAGTCTTCATACTTATTAAGTTTTTAAGTGGTATTAAGGAAAAGAACTTTTTTCTTCACTACGAATTTCCACCATTTGCGACAAACGAAATCGGCCGTTTAGGCCCTGTTAATCGGCGGGAAATGGGCCATGGTGCGTTAGCGGAACGAGCTCTCAATCCTGTTATACCGATTGATTACCCGTTTACGATTCGATTAACTTCTGAAGTTTTGGAATCTAACGGGTCTAGTTCTATGGCTTCTGTATGTGCCGGTAGCTTGGCTCTGATGGATGCTGGGGTTCCGATTTCAATGCCGGTTGCTGGTGTGGCAATGGGTCTAATTTCCAGTCCAGTTACCAGCGATAAAAAGCAATTTGCAGACTACAGAATTTTAACTGACATTTTGGTAATTATTATTTACTTGAATATAAAATGTCATCAAAATTTCATTTGAGATTTTTAAGCTGTACAAAAAAAGAAGAATCTTTTAAGCCCTAGCATCCAAATCTGTTTACTTTTATAGCTACGGTTTCATATAAAGTCTTTTTTATTAGAAGCCTTTTTTCGGCGTAAGGAAACAGCAGTTTCTCAAACCATATCTTTACGATATAAAACTGGTGACCCTAAACAAGGGACAATTTCAGCTAAGTCGCTGGGATGAGGTTGGATAAGTGGGGCTCAGAGATTATTTGAGCAGATATAATAGCTATAATCTCAAACAGAAAAATCCCAGGTAGGTTATTATCAATAGATCATAATCGGAATATTTCTTGATTTTTTTTAAACACACGAAACTATTTGATTGAACCAGCAGCTCGCTAGAAGTACAATAAGTCATTCGGCTGCAACGCAATGCTGTTAATTCTGGCTAGATAGTATTACTTATTACTTATTTATTTACTTAGTGTTATCATTTAAACAGGTTTTCTTATAAAATATTTTCATGGTGATGTTCCATCATTTAGTTTGGCGCACAAGATACTATATTTAGAATATGTTTAAGTTATATTGATCACTACATTTTCCCATTATATATAAAATAATTAATTAAAAAATACTGATGAAAAATACTAATATTAAGAAATGTATTTTTTAAAAGGGTATAGAAGATTATTTCGGAGATATGGATTTTAAAATTGCCGGAACTAGTAAGGGGTTCACAGCACTTCAACTAGATATAAAAGTTCCCGGTTTACCACTTAAAGTAATAATGGAATCAATTCAAGGCGCTGTTGAGGCAAAAGCGCATATTTTGGACAAGATGAGACAGTGCATCAGTACTGTAAGGTTCGTTTAATTTTAACTTTAAATGCACAAGTGTCCAAAAAATAGCTTTTAAAAACTTCGTAAATTCTAATTTTGTTTTAAATAAAAAGAACCCTAGTAGCACTCAACAAGTTAAGAACGTTTAAAAACGCTAAATAAAACTTTAAAATGAGAATAAACGTTAAGTGGATGTTCCCTAAAATTTTCAGCGAACGAAATGAATGTCCAGTTTTTGAAAATTGTTTGGAATGTTCAAGCAAATTTTAATCAAAAGTTTTCTGTAACACTAATTGTTACATTTTATTCCAGTTTACACTAAAATTTGAAAAATTTAGTTGTGAGTATCCTATAAGCCAAATGAGTTTAAATTATCGATCGGTCTATCAGTCCTTTTTTAGAAAAAGAAAATTTTAATATAACTTATTTTAGTAAGTAATCAAAATTTTGCACGAGGAATTTTTAGCAACACAAAATAAAAAGGAATCGGGCATGCAACTTTTTAAGATTAGCACAAACTATACAAATTGGCTAAGTGAAAGTTACGTAACAGTTTAGATTATCATCATGCGAATTACACCTTAAACTCAAAAGCTTTAACTGAACGTTCAGCCAACGGTTTTTTCGTTAAAGTTTATAAAACAGTCCAATTACATTATAAAATTTTATCAGCGCTACTAGTTTTCCCTAGTTTTATTTTTCACTTTATTTTGTTAAATTATGCGTATTTATGTACAAATTTATTTATAAATCATCTTAAATTGTTCCAAAATCAGACTCTCTAAAACAGTATAAAATAAACATTAAAATTTTTACAATCGTATAAGATCTACGAGTTATCTAAAGTTTGCCAAAAACTATATCAATATTTCTATAAATTACGTAGGAAAAAACATTTACTATTTATTATATTTTTTTCTTTTTATAACTCTTCTAAAATTAGGTATGTTGCGTTGATGTAATTGGATTTATCTGAGTCGTGTTAGTTACATGTGTGTACAACTTAGTTTGTAGAACATACAACAAAATTAATAATTTTATAACATTTTTACGTACATTTTAATATACAAGTACAATATTTATATTGTTTCCTGCCAACCAACGTGTTAAGGAATAAATTTTTTTTGCTCTGATACGGGAATATTCAACTCACGGCTCTTTTAACGATTTTTGCAGTCGAATTAAACTTTTTGACTGCCTGTATTATTTTAAACATGTGAGAAAATCAACTTAATTATCCGTTGATATTAAAAAAATTTCATGTAAAATACAAGAAAGTTGTAACATTAATTATAAGGTAATAAAGCTTTTTAAATGTTCTACGAGAATATTTTCAATAATTTTTATGTTTAATTTGGGCAACCCACTTCAGAGTTTTGTAAACTTTTATTTGGTTCATCAGCCGATTTGAAATGGGCACCTCTGTTTTAATAGTTTAGCAACTGATTATAATTTTGTGCAGATGTGAGCGAAAAGATAACTGGCCGGTGTCGGAAAAATTGATAGTCGACATTTCGAAAAGAGCCAAATTTTTGGGTGTCGGAGGAATAAATTTGAAGAAACTGTTTTTGGAAACTGGTGTGCAAATCAGTCAAATCGATGATAGTGAATTTACGATATTTGCTCCGAATCAAAATGCAATGGACGAAGCACGTGAAATGATAACTAAATGGTTAAGTGCAGAAAAAGTTCCTGATCTGGAATTCGGTGCTATTTACAATGCAAAAATTGTTGAAGTTCGTGATATTGGCGTTATGGTTCAGCTTCATCCAGAAATGCAACCGACTTTGTTACATAATTCGCAATTGGACCAAAAGAAGGTATCTTATTTGAATATGTTTACACTAAGTGAATTTTTTTACTCATTACCCCGTAAAGCTAATTTTCCCTTCAAAGTCGTATTGAAAATGCTTTCTCAACGATTTTTAAAGTTATTATTGAAAAAAATTCTAAATGTAACATTTTTTCAAAAATTTTTCGCTGTATGATCATTTACAGCAGGGCTGTCAAACTTGCGGCCTGCGGACCACATGAAGCCCGAGATAAACATTCTGCGGCCCGGTTAATATATCCGACCCAAAGTAAAAATAAAATGGAAACGTAAATTAAAAACTTAACCAACAAATACAATTATTATACTTTATTTATAAGCTATCAAAACGTAAACCACTTTTTGTTTCTAAATCTTACTAAACAAAAAGTAGTAGTAATGCGATTTTTCTTGTGCCCTTTTTGTTTCCAACCTTAAAGCAAAACTTTTTCCATTCAAAAATCGTGTTCAAAAAGTCCGTCCCGAACAGGACAATTTTACGTCATAGCTACTTAGAATTACATAACTTCTATATTTTTGTACAAGACCGAGTAAATTTGCAAAAATACTTTTCAACTGTCCCGATCAGAACAGACTTTTTGAAGACGACTAAAAATTGACTTTAATTTAAGGCAATAAGAAACAAAGTAATGATTGCAGTGATCACTCTTTTCTATTTATTAAAGAATTTCCACCGCTCGTCAATTCTACATTTTCAGCCACATATCAATTAATTTCTTATTTTGGTTTTGGCGATCATGTTTTTTTACTATGATTACAATTGTCCAGAAAAGAACATGGTAAAGTTAGTAATAGTAAGGTATAGTAATGTAAAACACATTACTTATCCATTGTATATTATCATGGTCGTTTTCGGAACACAGCCTTATCATAAAAGTCAGGTTTACCAACAACCTATGACATATTATTTTTGTAATAATAAATTGGTACTATGCTCATTCGTTTTTCAGTCGACTCTTTGTTTGAATTCACATTAGCTTCGAATCAACACAATGTTTGTAATTAATTTAAATGAAATGATTCCAAATCAAGCTTTTTATTATTTGACCGTTATCGGATTTATAATAAAATGTGTACTTTATGCAATTTATTATAGATACAAAACTTAAATTTACGTAAAAATGTTAAAATTTGAAATAAAGAGTACATAATTTTTGCTAGTTTTTACAAAGAAAAATTCAGACTTTAGGTTTCGCTCAATTGATTTTTTTAATAAAGTGTTAATTTGCTTATTTTTGCATTATTATTGTTTTTAAACATCTTTTTTTATCTTTGCATTTATTTCTTCTTTGTCGTCCAATTTTTGTGTTCCCTAATGTAATTAAGTTAAATTGTGGAACAGAATTGCAGATTATTACAGCTGTATTGAGGTTAGGGTTACAAAAATATCTTAAATAACCACAATTTTATTTTTTTATTATATTTCTAAAAAAAAATCGTACTCCAATAAATTTACAAAAATTAATGATACGAATTAAATTTGTTTCAGATTGCTCATCCGTCCGTTTTAGGTCTAGAAGTTGGTACTGAAATCAAAGTAAAGTATTTCGGACGAGATCCAGTATCTGGTTTTATAAGATTATCCAGAAAAGTTTTACAAAGTTAACATTAATCAAAAACAGATTTTTATTTGAAGTTTTGAATAATGAAAAAATAAAAAAACATGATTAAAGAAATAGTAGCAGTATGAAAATATAACCGACGTTATTTTTGAGTCGAATCTGAATCAGATTTTGGACGCCGAAAAAGCAAAATGTGGGGCTCTGGATCATGGATCATGTAGTGGATCCAACCTTGGCTTTGCATCACTCCTATTTCCCTCCATTCATTTTCTGCCATCAAATGAGTTCTAGGAACTAACTTCGCCATTTCCGGCGGTAAGATTACATGTCTATAAACGAAGCGGTTACTAAAATTTTTGTTCGTCAAAAAAGGCCGGTAAAAACACAAACCTGTATTCGTATTTATCGTCATAATATTTCGGTGAATAGTAAATATTTTTATGTGACATTTTGTATTCGAAATAGGGTATTTTGTATCTACGCTCGTTATCAGACAACGGTCTACTAACGTCTTTCGTTTTTACTTCACAGACTATGATTAAGCTACAGAATAAGTACTAAGGACAGTGCTGTCAGAAATTTAAAAAATATTTTTGCACAGAAATTTTCGATTTTAATTTCTTTTAAGGTATTATTACATCAGTATCGCCCATACGATTTTTTACGTGCCTTTGGAATATATAAATTATTTTAAAAACTACCTATGGTAGCGGTTCCCAACCTTTTTTAATTACTGTACCCCCTTTCAAGTCAGTACCCATTTCTTTCCACTGTATGAAAATGTCCTTCATTTCACAGCGTTGTCACTTTTATTAATTATTATTATTTTGTTTTTAAATTATTTTGATTCATTATTTTAACTAATTCTTTATTTTTTATTATTTTTGCTTTTTTTACGTTTTTAAATGTCTTTTAGCTCAAATTTGAAGTTTCAAAATCTAAAATATGTGAAATGTAGATTATTTAAATTGTTGAATAATGTGCTCATAGTATGCTTATACGTGTGTGATTTTAATTTTCATAGAAAACAAAATTTTATAGTTATTATCTTAAAGAAAAATATTTAAATGGGAAGACTAATTTGTTTTAAAGATTAATTTATAAAAAATTATTTTTGAATACACTTACCATGGAAATAACATTTTAAAAAATTGTGTCAAAGTTGTCCAAGTAACATCTATATACGTTGTAATGGGAAAAGATGTATTTCAGTAAGAATGAGCTTTCTTTAGATGTTATATTGAAAAATGCTTTTCGATCATATTTTTAAGTCTGTAGATGCCAGTTGAAACACTTTTTACTGTTCCGACGTCTATAGATGTCTTGTTGTGACTAAAATAAACCGTTTTCTGCTTAAGTGTCTATAAAAGTCGCTGTTGCAATTTTATCAGAAATTTTGAAATTTGTGGCATCAAAGTTTATTGTTTTTTATTATTTTTTGACTGTTATTAAGTAGAAACTCTTATTTAAATATTTTATATTATGGGTATAAATTAAAATTATATCATTAATTTCATTCAATAAAAAAAGTTTAATGTTAGAAAATTATTTGCTTTGTAATTGTATAAACAAACAGAAGTTGAAACATAATTTATTTTTAGAACGACAGTAAGTTTTGTTCAAATAATTTTTTTTGAAATTTTTGCCGCCATTACATCTTTTTTTAAGTACCCCTAAACAATCTATGGCGTACCCCTAGTGGTAGACATACCCCAGGTTGGGAATAGCTGGCTTATGGTAATAACATACTTCTTGTCCGATATTTTAGGCTCGAATAAGTCATTTTTCGACACCACTTATTTTCCACAAGAATTTTAATGTGTTTTAAACATTCAAAATATTAGAATTGTGTCTTTTTTTACGTATTTTTTGTAATAAATCGGTTTTTGTTTAGCTTTTATTCTTGAAATCATTTGAAATATTTAAATGCTGTTCGTTTTGTCACCAAAAGCTTTTATTATTAAAAGCTTTACTGGCAACTATGGTTTTACGCACAGTATTACAGAACAAATATTGATAAAAATTGTAGACGGAAACGTGACAAAATTATTTGTAGTCTATTAGTGTGCGATGGAAGTAACCGAAAACAATATTCGCAATTTAGCGAAATATTTAGATGACACATTAAGTCCTGATGGGGAAGTTCGTCGATCGGGTGAGTTCTAACCGTTTCTCTTACATGAATTTTAAAGTTGGCAATTTTTCAGCGGAAAAATTTCTAAATTCAGTTGAACTAAATGAAAATTATGCTGTTCTATTGCTTAATCTTATCGAGCGGCAAGATCTTAACATGACTACTAGAGTTGTTGGCTCTGTTGTATTCAAAAATTTCATTAAACGAAATTGGAATGTAAGTATTTTGACGGGAATAGTTAATCATTGTTAAATAATAATGAGTTTAAATTTTTATAGGCAATATCAGATAGAATAAAGCCCATCGAGAGTAGAATCCCAACTCAGTGTTAGCCACCCTGTGTGTACCAAAACAAAAAAAATTTTTTAATGTTAGCATTAAATAGTAATTTGTTTTAGAATATGTATAAACAAGTGTTTATAGAAAAAATCAATTTGTTTACCCGTTTCCTGCCGAATAAGGCGTATATATGTATCAGTGCATTGGCCTTTTTAATGAACCCGGAGCCAAAAATTAATTACGAAAAAAATCATTCAACATTAAAATATTACCAATTCGATTACTACATTCGAGCCTTTTACACTTTTTAAATTCAAATTAAAATTTTCGAACGAAGTCATCTTTGACTTATTACACAGATTAATAACTAAATTATTAATAAATATCTCGATAGAAATAAAAACATGCATTAGACTTTCATTAGACATCAATGTCTAAATACTTGTTGATTAATTTCAATCTTAAAATGTATGTTAATGATTTAAAAGCATCTTTAGAAAAACGATTTGATTAATGGTATTTTATTTTTAAGAATGAATTAAATTTGATAGTTTGACATCTTTATATATTTTTTAATATTAAACAAACATAATATTAAATACTGGAATCACAATTATTACTGGATCAGGAATAAAGAACTATGATTATAAAATAGAATTAATAAAGAATCGTATTCAGGAGCTTCACCTAAAATTGCTAAGGAGTCAGAGCTAGGTGCCGAAGCCAAAAATTAGTTGTTAAGAAGCCGAAGTCAGGGCAAAAATCGTTCAGCTCCAATGACCGGATATATATATATATATATAT
>AGDA01008554.1:0-16222 GCA_000281935.1 Mengenilla moldrzyki | reverse complement strand
TATAATAGCTACTTCAATAAAATTTTAAACAGTAATAGAAGGATATTTTTTAAATGTTTCTCATCATATTTCATGGATCTATGCAGTTCCAATCAGCTGGAAAAAATTTCTAAAGTGAAAAATCACATTTTTATCCCTTCCAAAAAATTAGCTTTTAAAAATTCAAAAATTTTGCCATTTTTGTAGTATCCTTAGTGTATACTTTTAAAAAATATATCGAGTGTTCGGGGTAAATTTTTGTCGCTACACAGTGTATACATTAATAAATAGTTCTTTTGTTCCATTATTTCTACTTTTAATAAAAAGTTAAATTACTCAAAGTAGTTGAAATTTAAACTAGATACTTATTAACTATGAAATTTTGAATTTAACTACTAACAATTAATAAATACATATTAGCCATACGCAGAATTCTCAAACTTTTGATTAAGTTACTTATTCTCAATTATATCCCTATAATTCAACGTTTTTTCACAATTTTCTGCCATTTAGTAAATACTTACCTTTAATTTTCATAGCATATTTATGTAAAAAAGTTTTTCATAACAGAGTTAATTTTTATTTTCAAAATTTGAAGAAAAAAACATATTTGTATAAAGAAAATTGGTATAAAAATTTTTTAAGACGACAAAAATAATAATAAAGTTAAAATGTGTAATAATCTGATTATCAACATCAACGAATAATTTTTTTCATGAATAAAATTGGTACAGCATATGCTTCTAAAACTTAAAAATTCGAGAAAAACATCATAAACAAATAATGATTATTCCTCTAAGTGTTTCTTAACCTTTTTTTACTCGTGGCTCCCCAAATTCAGATTTTTCAATTTGCGGCCCCCTAACAACTAGTTTTTTGTCATTTTTAACACATAAAAAACCATAAAAACATTATATAATTATATATAGTTTTAATAGTGAATAAAATAATGAATTAAAAATGAAAATTATCCATTTTAATGTGATTTTTGTTCCGCTAAACTGTTTAAGTCTACAATTGTATTTTCATTTAACGAAATTCTTAAGAATTTACTCGTTGTTTCCAGTTTATTTCTTTGCTTTGTTTTTATTAAATTTAAGGTTGAAAAATCTTTTTCACATAAATATATTGTTTAAAATGAAAGCAAATGTTTGATTGGAGTATCATATAATTGTGGATATTCATTTTTAATAAGAATGCAAAACGCTACCATATATTCTTCTTCATATACGTCTTTTAAGTGACAATCGTTAATTTCTAAAAGTAGGTCTTCTTCTAAAGGTGGTGAATTAGCGTTTTGATATTTGCCAAAAAATTTTGGATCCAGTATTTTTTACTTAAATCATCACATGGAAAGTATTACATTTAAAAAGGCAAAAAATTCTTACTTAGAATCTGCTTATAAGAAATAACTTTTTTCGGTGTGCAATAAGAAAAACACAAGAATTTCATAATGAAGTAATTTTTTCTCCTAGACAAGTTTAATTTCTCAAGTTTGAAGGAAAATACATTTTGAAATTTGAGAAAAAACGTGTTTTTTCATTTTTAAAGTTTAATAACTTCGACCTCTTTTGTTTTGCTGATTTTTTTAACATAATTAAAGAAGGCTTTCCTTGAATTTTAAAAAAATTATTTACGCTATTAATTACTTAACGAAATAAAAATTTTTGGATATAAAAAATACCTTTCACCCCTTTCCACAAAATTGGTTTAAGAAAATTAAAAAATATTTTGGATTTCATATACATGAGACCTATGCTTTCAGAATAGTATACATTTGTTTGAACACAAAAAAAGTTTCGATTTGTTCTTCAGTATAATTTAGTACTAATAAAAAATAAAAAAGGTATTATACTGTATATTCAGTTATCTCAGTATGTTTAAAAAAATAAACTTTACAAATTACCTGAAAATATGTATATTTATAAATTTCACCACCAGTCAATTGTGAAACTTGTCCAATGGTTGCAATATCTATATATGAATTATTAGTTATGAATAAGTCAACTGAACAGCCCGCTTCGACGCATTCCTTCCCTAATTGCGTGTATGCATTTGATTGCGGTGTTAAAACACTTTTTTCCTTTTCAGTCGCAAGCAATTTACGATCATCACGGTTTTTTAATTGGCCAGGTGCATTTGCTATTGGCAACGATGAATTGAAAACAAATAACTTTCCAGGACAGCCATAAGCCTAAAATATTAAAAGAAAGTTATTTTATCATGAAACATCAAAAAAAAGATTCAATAACCTTTAAAGCTTCTAAACCGGCTTGAATTGCTGGCAATAAAATTGTTTCCGCTTCTTGAGTTTCGGTAAACATTTTTGGAATTTCTGTCATTAAGTAATCGATTAGAGTCTCGGATTCTTTAATATCACATAAGAAACCGTCGACAAAAGGCATAAACATCTCACTAACATCACTTACAATTATCATTTGAGGCTGAGCTAAGGAATTCTAAACCAAAAATATGTTTTATTAGTTTGAAAATGTCTCATTTTTTATCGGCCACGAAATTATCAAAAAAAAGGAACAACGAGACTTGACATTTTCATAAATTCTTATGAAAATATTAAGAAAATAAAAGTATAAACTACTGGATTATATATAACAAAAATAACTTTATTTCACAAATCAAAAGTTACAATTTTTTTTCTTATTTAAAGTACAATAACACCCATTCACGTAAAATTTTTATCATATGAAGATCACTTGATCTTATTAAAAAAATATATATTTTTTCATACTTCCTAAAGACTTCTTTGACCAATGTTTCCAATCCATTAAAATACACTTGACTTACCTTTCTTACTTTTAAATTTGTGAGATCAGCATTGTGTAAATTTTTTTTACTTTATTTTCGACTTCTTAAAATTGAAATATCTCTTGCTAGTTGAAGTAATAAAGCTTTTTTGTAAGCATTTGAAACAACTCTGAACGGATAAAATCAGCACAGTAATTTTTGACGAATATAAAGCTCATAATGGTCATTTTATCATTAATCGCCGCTAATTTAATCATTTTGGTTAAAATATATTTCAGTTAAACTAAACTTTATTTAATGTGTTAATAAAATGAAAAAGACAAATAAGTTTGAAAAATGGTTCGTCCTGGCCATAATACCCTAATAATAAGGTTTTCAAATAAAAAGATAATATTGATTCAGGTTACATGTTGGTTCAGTTATTTAAAGTAAAAACCTATTATTTTTAAGTGATGTAATAAATGAGAGTAATAGTTTTAAAATTGGAAACGAAAATTACCTTTAAATTATAGAAATGCACCGAACTATTGTATGTGATGAAGCCAACTTTAATGCAACTTTCTTGACCATGTTCAGATGGCAAATACTTTAAGATCTCTTTCATTTCTCGGCATACAAGATGTACCAAACCGGATTTCACATTATTGTACGATACATCAATAACAAAAATATAAGCAGGTGGTTTAGGTATCCCATTAAAATACTCTTGACCAACTAAAAATTCATAACTGCCAAACATTAATTCAGGTCGTTGCAATTTATCAATTCGTTGCCCTGTATGATCTAAATGTTGAAAATAATCATTATCAACATCGGTGACCACCTTGCACATAAGACAAAGAAATCGTCGGCCGGCATCAATAAATCGCATGTTCGGCGACATGTAGCCTTTACAACGGCTACAGCGTACCGGACTCTTTTCGCGACAATCAACAACAGGCAGTGGCATTTCTTCCTCTCGCAGTTGTGCCATTGGAGTGACAACAAGTGCAAATGGTAATTGTGCTTGCTTTTTTATATCATTCGAGTTTGGAACATTATATATAGACGAACGAATGAAACGAGGATTTGCGTTACCACCATCCTGCACAATGAAATTCGTTGTTACCAGAGGCGGCACTTGACCCCTTTCATTAGTGCAAAATGTACCATTGCGATTTAATTGATCATCTGTAATCACTTGGATCTGTACGTTAAGTAATTATTAGAAATTGTAAAATACGTAATTCTTTTATATCAAGAATGCTGACTTAACCCATTCGAGACGTTTTTTCTTCAACACGGTCCTCAGAAGTAAAAATTTTCCATCATATTGTTCATTTTTAATAGAAAACGTGTAAACCTAATTCATGAGTATATTTACATAAACAAGATTAATCTATACCCAATGTATAATGAACAAATTTCGATAACTAGTGTAGTCAGAATAATTGATAATTATACATTATTGTTATTACACACACGGTGTAAAATTAGTCTCGATTGGGTTAAATAAATTAATGTCACTTTTCAACAAGAAATAAATAAAATGCTAAGAACCAAGAAAATATATTACTGTATATCTATGATGACACATAGGTCACCGCAATTAGGTTTTCCTGAGAAGCTCAACAATAAAATATGTTGTTACCAAATGGAAAAGGGGATTATTATAATTCGAGAAGTCGACAAATTAACATTCAAAAGTTATTGTTCATCTAAATGTTATATTGTGAATAAATTTTTTTTTAATACAAACGTATTTTTCGATTATTGTGTATTTAACAAAAATAAAAATGTTTTTTAGAAAGAACAGATTTTTTTGCAATTTCACATATTTATGAAGCCTATTCCCTAAAAGCACAAGACGGACTAATAACAAGTGAATAATAAAAAGGTTTAGGTTTACTTTTCACTTGTTAATTATCGTTAATCGTTTAATAAATTTGTTAACCGTTTATCTCTTTTTTTACTTGTTTCCGCAAAAATTAAAATATTTTGTCAAAAATAACGATACAAGCGAATTGTTACTTTTTTATAAATTACAAGTAAATTGTACACCATCGTATTATGATTTGTTTTTTTTGTGACAAGAGAAAAAACTAAAATATTTAAATTGTATTTTTAAACTGTATTTGCATTTTAAAGAAATATAAAAAAAATAATAAAAATTCTACATTTCACACCTATATCGAAATATTGGGTAATCATTTTTTATTCATATAAAAATAATAAACATTTTGATAAATTAATAGCATTTGTATTTTAGATACAAATATTATTAGTGACTGTATTTACATAAAATAATATATTCGTATTATCTCTTCTACGTATTTAAATCCTATAAATATAGATCCATTCATATTTATGTTTTAAGCAAAATACTGACAAGGAAAGGTCTCCAGGTGCCAGATGCCGATTTTTTTCTAAGTAGCCTCATTCGATCAAAAATATCTTTGGATTGAAAAAAAAGACATTCGTGCGTTAATTCATTAGAGTATAAGTGTTGTAAGCGGACAGTAGCAAGACATAAAATTACTTATATCTCAAATACAGTTTTTTTTTAATAAATCACCTTTATAAAAGTTTTCAGAAAATAATTTAGATATGTTCTTTTTTTCATAAAAAGTCACAACCAGCCCTTGAAATTGCGTATATTTGTCACTTGTTTGCAGATGTGTGATTATTGTTTAAAAAAAAGCTTTTAAATTGAATAAACGACAAAAAATTAAAAAACTAATTTTATCGATTACAGTGCCACATAGTGTTTGATTCAGGATTTGATTATTGTGTTAGATAGAGTGGTATATAAGAAAATCAACATGCGTAAATTGATATAAATAACTCTAATAAACATTGGAAAAGGGTTTAAAAAACCCTAAAAAACCCTTTTTCAAAATTTCCCCCATATACAACCCCAAATTGAAAACTTTTATTTGAATTTTTTATACACCTTTTTATTATGTAAAACTTTTATAAAAGTGATATTTTGAACAAATAAACTGTATTTGAGATATAAGTGATTTTATGTTTTGCTACTGTTCACTTACAGCCCTATAATCATTCCCTAATGAATTATCGCACGAATGACATATGACTTTTTTAATCCGAAGATTTTCTGACCGAATGAGGCCACTCAGAAAAAAATTGGCGTCTGACATCTGGAGACCCTTCCTTGTGCGAAAGTGAAAAATGAGAATCTTCTGAGAAACGAGAAACAAATTTTTAAGAAATGAAGTTCGTGAGTAAATTTTTAAAATAGATAAGAGACGGGGTTTTTTTAAAAACATGGTATGTATAAAAACAATTATTTACGTAGAAAAAGTTTAATATAAAAAAATTAATTTTTTTTAATTGTTGAGTAAATACGACACTACGGAAAAGAAGGCCGTTATAATTACGAAAACCCTATAAAAAACATCAAGATATTACATAAAATATCATTTTTTGTAAATCAATGGAACCTAAATATACGAAAAACAATGTTTGACATAAGTGAATTTCACATCATGCAATTGATTTAAAATTAATTCAAACTTTATGAATCTTTATAATTAAATAACTTCATTAAATTATTCCTTGTTAAAAAATTAAATTCGAAATAGAATTTCGAATTTAATTTTGAATTTTTATAACAAGAATACATACTGGATTCGGCATTTGATCGGGATCCAGTTTTCTTACTGGTTGTTGAGGTTGGAATTGTGCTTGTGGTTGAAATTGTGGTTGGTGTTGTTGCTGAAATTGTGGTGGAGCTTGAAACTGTGGTTGCGGCTGTGATTGCGGCTGAAGCGAGCTTGAACTTGTTGTTGTGCTGATGCAGGTGGTTGAAAATGCGAATGTGTTTGTGTTTGAAATGAAGGCTGTAAAGTTTGAAACTGCTGTTGGGCTTGAAATTGTCCCTGAATTTGAGATGGTTGCTGATATTTTGTTTGCGACTGCAACGGTGTTTGCGAAAATACGCGTTGTTGATTTTGATTTGATGATATCACATTTTGTTCGAACTGTGTCGTTGGCTGCATTGGTAAAGGAGCCACTGTTGGTGGCGGGTGTTGTTGAGTCATCGATCCCAGTTTAGATGTCGTTTGCATCATTGAAAAAGGTTGTGAATTATTTTGGGGTTCGTTCATCACCGATTTGCTATCTGGCTTAAAGGCAAGAGGAGGTGCTTGCGGCATCGGTGGGTATCTGTTAGATACTGACCGAGCAGAAGAAATGTTCGTTCTCGAAAGAGTTGCAGATGGCATAATCGTTGGCGGTTTTTGAATAACATTTTCAGATTGCTGTTGCGTAAAAGATTGCGACGGCCATGTTGTAGGCACAAAACCCATTTTCATTTGCTCATTGTTTTTAGCAATTGGCTGATATTGTGGTGGACTACTTAAAGTTTGCTGTACCGTATTCTGTACTGTTGTCATTGGCGGCATCGAAGGCCTTAGTGGGATTTCTTGTGTTCTTCGCTCTGTTGAAGCAATTGTAGTCATTTTCATTGGTCCACTTGGAGGAAATGATACGGGTTTCGACACTTCTGTTAAACTTACAGCATTTGATGACTGGTAATTATTGTCAGTCGCTTGATATTCTTTAGTCGCAAAAGGAGTGTGTTGTTGGTTGAAGAAATCAGTCCTTTTATTACTATCTGTTGCCGGCAAATTAATCTTTTTCTATTAAGTAAACAATTAATAAAATGGTTTTTCGTTTTATTCTAGTGAAATTATTCTGTTACTCTAATTTCTTTTTTTTTATACATTTAATTACAAATAAACAAATACAATATATTAAAAAATATAAAAGAATTTATTTTAAAATTTAACTTTTTCAGTAAAAATATAACAAATTTATTAAATTCAACGGTCTACATTATGATGAATCAGTACAAAATATACGTAGCATGAAATCAAATGTAAAAACTAATGAACAGAGTAACAAGAAATGTTAAAAGTGTTCAAATATGAAATAAGCATATATATATATATTACTATTGATACTTCATTTAGCATTCAAACTATTCTACAAATTTTAATAAAAAACCAAAAATTAATTCAATTTACATTGACCTTTTGTTCTACTTTTGCTCTCTTATCAGAAACATTCATGTAAAATTTCCGCTAGATGAAGCAAATAAAAACAGTATTCAAATACACTTACTAAATCGTTCTGAATAGCATTGAGTTCGGTTCGAATTTCTGAATGATCGAAATTCGACATTTTTGGTGAAAAGAACGGATTTTGGTATTGTACACAATTACTTTGCACTTCATTATTTTCTATATTATTATTTATCACATTTGGAGATTGACGATTCGACAAATTAACGGAGCCATTGACTAAAGATCCGTTCACGTGAGACGATGGATCCACAGGGAATCTTGAAGCGTCATGTAAAAACGGATCTAATTAATAAAGCATATTTAATATTAGCCTAAGTACGTTTTGAATTATTTCTAGATCTATTACTGTGCTGAATGTTACGGTTTTCGTCTGATTTCGTGGATTCAGTCGGATGAAGCATATTGAAGCAAACTTTTAGATCCAGTAGTCGGAATTTCACAAGTAAATTAGCACAAGTAAGTTCCGCCGTTAATGTTGTAAATGAACTATTAATATTTTATCATTTCAAGTGCTAGTCTCTTCAAAATTTAAGGATTAATGCCACGTAAGTTTCTTTTTTAGTAAAGTAAGAAACAAAATGGAAGTCTATTTAGAAATTTGGCAAGTTAACCAACACATAGTTTGCAGGGAATTTTGTGATGATCATAAACAAAGTGAAACAAATTTAGAAGAAAAACTTGGAAAGTTATTTAGGAAATTAATTAAACAATGCGAAAGTTACATTAAAAGAATCACCAAAGTGTTAAGATAATTTTAAAATCGATTTTGATGAAGCGACTGTTATTTCTTCGAATCGTGGAGGACTGATTTTAGAACGATGGACGTGAATCGAAATAATCGAAACGGGTGCGGTATTGGCGGTGAGACCGTATACGGAATGCTGGAAGATTCGCATATTGTGATGACGGAAAAAGTGCAATCATTAGCGGGCGGAATTTATCAAGAATTCGAACGGATGATCTCACGCTATGACGAAGATGTCGTCAAAACGTTAATGCCTTTAGTTGTTAATGTGCTAGAAAATTTGGATGCATCGTATCAGGAAAACCGGGTACATTTCTTACGATTTTGTAGTGCGTAATCGCGTCGCAACGTTTGATAATTTGCCATATTTTTTACACAAGGCCTTTTCACTGTTTTTTGTTTTACTTGTAATAATAATTGTACTTGTATTACGCATAATTTCAACCATGCTGTTTAGTAGAAAATATCCTGTTACGATTATTAAGAAACTGAAATTCTGGCTTAATGTTTTTTAAAGGATATAGGAAACATTAATGTGTGAAAAATTAAAATAACTGATATTATTCGAATTCATTTAGTATGTTAAAACAAATTTCCTTATAAATATCTTTAATTTCAAATCACTTTATTCATAAATATGTATATAAAAAACTATTTTGTTTATTTATGTGCTGACTTCCGTTGAAGTAAAAAAACTCAGTTTTTTCATTCTAATTTATCTCTTTTTTTATTCAACTTAAAACATAAACAAAGAATTTAAATTAGAAATGTGAATAACATTTTTAACTTAAGTCGCATATTTAATTTTTGTACACATTAGTTACAAAAAATGAAACCAATTTCTCTAAAAAAAATTTAAAAAGTAAATATTTACATTATTTGTATTGTATCGTTATGTGAGAGTATGCTTATTTATAATTTCATGTGCAAAAATATATATAAGTTTCTTGTAAAATTTTACCTTTGGTAATCTGGTAGTAAACATAGATTGACAACTGAATTTACTAAGTGATTAAATGGAGAGTTCGTACTTACTCTTATACTAATAAAGCGGTTTGAATATCAGTTTTATAAAGTGATTTTATAAATAACGAAAATTGACTATAATACTCGGTGCGGGTGAGACTCGGACCAGGGTATTACAGAACGTTAGCATTAAACGGCGACCACTAGGTAATTTAAGTTTCGAAAATGTATTCATATAACACTAAAATTAAAATACACCCAGCAAGCTTAAGAAACTAATAAGGCTATATTTTTGCACATGTTAAAATATTTAAATTACTTATGTAAATGAAACTGAAATTTTATAAACTCAAAATAAATTACATTTCCGGATTTGTTGAAAATTTATTTTTTCAATAGGAGCATAATGTTGAAATCGAATTGTTGAGGGAGGATAATGAACAACTAGTGATTCAATATGAGCGCGAAAAGAGCAATAGGAAAATTTCTGAGCAAAAATTACTTGAAGTTGAAGACGTTTATGAAGTTGAACGGAAAGATTTAGTTGCTCGTTTGGAGTCATTAGAAAGTATCGTCAGAATGCTAGAGATTAAGCATAAAAATTCGTTGGAACATGCAGTTCGATTAGAAGAACGTGAAGCTGAGTTGAAGAAAGAGTATTCAAAACTACACGAAAGGTACACAGAACTGTTTAAGAGCCATGTCGACTACATGGAGCGGACTAAGTTCTTAATGTCAAATAGTCAACAATTCAGTGTAGATAAATCAAATGACTCTAATGCACTAACTACATCGACGACATCAAATCGAAATTTCAATGTGGCAAGATCGTCAGGTCCAGTTTCATTTGGATTTGCATCTTTAGAAGTGGCTGTGGAAGATGTGGATAGTATACCTCCTTCACCAATTAGTTGTAGTGGTAGTTCTAGTAGCTGTTCGACTCCAGTTAATGAACTAGATGCCACTATGACGACTAAGGCAAAAAACAATACTGTTAACAAAAGTGTTTCCGCTGAACCGAATAAGGACAATGAAGTGAAGTCAAACTCTAAAGATGTCATATCGGATGCGAAAACGGTTAACACGACCACGACTATTGCCAGTAACGCTGGTACGGCGCAAACGAAAAAAGAGCAAAGAATAGGCAATAACCTTTATCAAGAGTTTACGTTTCAAGTAATTGAATTTTTTACTTTTTTTGTATATTAACAATTCCATACTTTAAACATAGGATATCGATATTGTGCCTGAAAACGATGAGAGTACGGAAGTTACCGGTAATTGGGTTCATCCCGCTGAATACGCTTCATCAAGTATAATATGTTTTGTTTTTATGGCAATGGTTTCTAAAATTCTATCATGATTATCTATTTTTTAAAACATTATTTTCCTCATATTTTTAAATCAGTTTACATAAATAATGATTGATTGTTATTTTTATTTATTATTCATATAACGTGATAGGATTTTCAGAATGAGCCTAAAATTAATTTATTATGAAATTAGTCCTGTAATAAAATAAATTTATTTGATAACTTATTAAAATAATTAATGATCTCCAGTTAAATACAGAAATGGAGTAAAAATTAGGTTCAAATGACAATTTTACTTCCACTAAGTTGGTTTAAAATTCCTTAACCATTTGTTTTCCAATGCATAATACAATTTACAAATAACTAGACTAATTTCATAAAATTTCATAAAATATGTCACATTTTTTAATTTTTTATTTTTATTTTTTAAGTTAACGACAACTTTTTTGGTAAGTTTTTCTTTCAATTTTCTTATTAAAAAAATAATTTTGCATATATTAAAAACAGGAATGGGTAAAGAAGTTGAAAAATTAATTCAAGAAAACAATGAGCTTTTGGAGACAAAGTAATTTTTTAGTAATTTTATTGGGAAAAAAATATTGGAATTATAGTGTTAATATATTTAAATTAAGAAATTAAAAAACCATTGAAATATTTTTAATCAAAAGTTTATAACATATATAAATCCAAAAAAATTTATTAAATTAATTTTTTGGTGCTGTAGTAATTTTTTATATAATTTTCTCAATGGCTGTGTTCAGGAATTCAAATAAGAGTTGAACAAATATAAAAAGTTCAAATTTAGTGTTTAAATTGATAATATTTTAATAAATTTGAATGAACCAGTGATTTTTTCTACACTTCAGATCCAGATCTGAATTCCTGAATGTACCCAATATATTTTTCCTGCGTAAACAAATAAAAAAATAAGCACTTTATAAAAGAAAATAATTGTAATCCTAATAAGAATAAAAAATTGTATGTGAAAAATTATTAAGTAAATTATCAAAGACTGATTTATTGAATAAAAATATTTCGAACAGAATAATGAAAATATCAGTAATTTTAAATTTTGATTAAATAACAATGGGAAAATATGTTTTTAAATTGAAAAGTTTTTGAAAATTTTATCATAATTTGTCATTAATTAGCGTTCGAATTAATCTAATTTTATAAATCAGCTCTTACAGAAATTATAAATTCTTGACCTTTTATTTTCTTTAGCTATAATGCTTCATTTAATATATAAAAGTGCTTATATAATTACATAATAATAATTGATTTTATAAGATTAAGTTAAATGAATTTTCTTTTTATTAGGAATGCTCTCAATATTGTTAAAGATGATTTAATAACAAAAGTTGATGAATTGACTTGTGAATTAGAAATGACCAAAGACGAAGTGTCTTCGTTAACAGAAACGAAATTAAAATTGCTGAAGAGAAATAGTGATTTAGAAGACGAAATAAGAAAACTGAAAGAAAGTTTAGAAACTAGTAAGGAAGAAGATGAAGGCTACATGACGCAAAAGAAACGATTTACGCGTGTTGAAATGGCTAGAGTCTTAATGGAGCGTAATGAATATAAGGTTTCTATGCAAAAAATTACATTGATTGCTATTTAAAATTCATTGTTACAATAATTATTGCAATTAAAAAGCGGTCTCTATTATTTCATAAATTTAATGAATCAATTCATTATAATTTTAAATCGGTCAAACTATTGAAATAATAAATTTTACTATATATCGATGTCTAGGTGTAGTAAATTTTAAAATTGTCAATATGCTCAATGAGAACTTTGGTTAATTGTCTTTCTTTCTGGCCAAGATTTACAAGCTTTTTTTCAAGCTACTTTACCAATCGTAGCCATACATTTATTATTTAGGACAGTGCTTCTTAACCGGGGGTCCGCGAAATAATTTCAAAGGGGCCGAATTTTTTTTAACATTTTCGAAATTTTTCAATTTTTGCTTTTTTAAATGTAATAATTTTCATTTGATGATTCAAAGAAAAAATACTGGATCCAAAATTCTTTGGCTAATATCAAAACACTAATTTACCACCTTTAGAAGAATACCTTTTAGAAACTATTAACGATTGACACTTAAAAAACGTATATAAAGAAGAATATATAAGGGCGTTTTGAATTCTTATTAAAAATGAATATCCACAATTATATGATACTCCAATCAAACATTTGCTTCCATCTTAAACAACATATTTATGTGAAAAAGGCTTTTCAACCTTAAATTTAATAAAAATAAAAACTGAAAGCAACAAGTAAGTGCTTAAAAATTTCTTTATATGAAAATACAATTGTAGACTTAAACAGCTTAGCGGAACAAAAATACAAAAGCAAAAATCACATTAAAATGGATAATTTTCATTTTAATTCATTATTTTATTTTATTCGCTATTAAAACTATATGTAATTATATATTTAATGTGTTAAAAACAACAAAAAAATTAGTTATTAGGGGGGGGGGGCGCAAATTGAAAAACCTGAATTTGGGGGGTCACGAGTAAAAAATGGTTAAGAACCACTGGTTTAAGAGAAGCTTTATTCTGTACGAATAGCTTGTGGATGAATATAAGTATATTATGAACTCTTATTGGTTTAAAAAAATTATTTTAATTAGCTAACACGTCTTTGTCGTAAATGTTGGGGTCCAGTTCAGGATCGTACTTAAAAATATTTTTATATTTTCAAGTATACTTACACTTTCAAATATAAAATTAAATTGGATACAATTGTTTTGATTTTGGGCCTGCAAGCTATTTTCAAAACTTTTAGCTGTTAATCAGTTGATAACATTTACATGTTGACCTTTCTTGTACTATACGATAGGTTTTTAATATCTTACATGTTATGGGGTTTTTAAGCCATTAAATCTAGATGCATTTATAAAAATTGTTGCAATTTTAAAAGTTATCTTTTAAATTTTAAATGCTTTGATACATACACATTTATTTATTGTAACATTATATGTTTAATATTTTGAAGTGATTCTGTAAAATAATATTTATTTAGGAGAGACTAATGGACCTTCAAGAAACCGTGCGCTGGACTGATTTGCTACGTGCAAACAAATATGATAGTTTTGATAATAAAAAGCCAAAAAGTCGACTGTGGTCAATATTCAGTAAATTTTTTAGCACCGGCAATCCAAATACTCAGCAAAATTCTATACCAATGTCATCATCGTTACGATTTAGTGCAATCAATAATCATATAACTCCGGAAGTGAAAGAACTTAAAAATGACACTGAAACTGGTACGCCTTTATAACTTTATTTATTTCTTTTCTTTGATTTTATTATTTCTTATCGGTAATTTTGAATTTAGCATGTACTAAAAAAATTAATTACGCGTCTCTTCTAAAAACGTTGTTTATAATTTAAGGGAAAAATCGAATCCTGTGAATTTGAAGATGATATTTTTAATTTTAAATTTTTGTTAAGTTTTGCTATGTAAAAATTATTGTTTATTAAAATTTTATTTTCATTAAAAAATACTTTTTTACTTTATTTTTTTTCTACGTTTAAGGACAAAGCAGGTTGTATAGCAAAAATCGTATGGCCAGAAAGTCTGAATCGCGAAAATTTATGCAGATTTTAGATAAAGATGATAATCGTTTAGAAGTACAAACTTTAAAAGCAATACATGCTGAAAAACAGCTGTTTATTTTGTAAAAAAAATTCTATTTTTAGACATCAGGCTGGAGATTTACACCCAAACGAATCGAAAATCATAACTCGAATCGCGTAGTTACCGAAAATGGACTTGTGCCCGTTCCGTTACCAATTTATTGTCAGCCGGTTGCTGAAGCCGTCAATGATATGCATATTTGGTGTGGAGCTGGCGTTAATTTGTTTGGCGGCTACACATCAGATGGTGATTTCGAGGTGATTTTTAGTTTCGTTACATTTTGTTCGCAAATGACATTCTTTTTACTCAGAATGGTAATTTGGAAGAAAATACCAACTTAGAGAATGATGATAAGTTTTCAGAAAATGCGAACACATTAGCTGCATTAGATAGTGAGATTTTAGCAATTCGTGAAGCGGCTAATTCTGAAATGAAATTATCTTCTTATGTGTGGCTGTGTTTATCATCGAGAAATTTATCCACTGTATCTATAATTAATGCGAATAGTCCTGCGGATGTTTTAAATAACTTTCCAGTTTGTAATGATTTGTTGTTGTGTATTTGTAGTGTACCGGGTGTAAGCCCAAATGAGTACTATGATAATAAAGAGCTCGAAACTGTTTCTGAGTTACCAAACGACACGACTGATTTTACCGTAATTTTCATATTTTCAGAGCATGTTGTTAAAATTTGCTATTAACTCTTTGTATACAAACTTTGATTTTCTTTTAAACAAAAATCGGAAGTTAACGTTCTGTTAATTTTAAAATAAGCAAAACAGATCCTATTTTCAAATAAAAATAGTAAAATTTCGACTTAGAAATAGAAAAATTGTTTACTCCTTTTTATTCTTAAAAAAACGAAACATAATTCAAACACTTAATCATATAGTCTTAATGATATTGTTATTTGAATTAAAGAAAAACTAGATTGTGCTCATTAGTATAAAGTAATAATTTCGAAAAAAATTACAAATACGTTTTTTTATGTCTGACGAATCCTAGATATTAATATTAATATTATTTAAATTTTACTTGTTATAAAAGGATTAAAAAGTTCTAACATTACAGTCATCTAGCTTATTAATTTTTTATTTAGCTAATTTTTTTTAATTTGATATCTGTATATGTTTATTATGATTGGCCAATAATTTGATATTGTAAAGGGTTTTAATTTTTTTTCTTTCCAGTTTGTAATTTTAAATTATTTCAATATTGTGATTAAATTTGAACTGGGAACGTTGCTATATTCCAACAGTTATTTTTAATGGATGGTTACTAAATTGACAGTCTCATAAGTTATTAAAAAGTCTCAAATTTCATCTAGTAGTAGTAGTTGATGAGAATAATGGGCGTAAATTTCGAAAATATTCAACTTTATTTTAGTTCATTTTTTACAACTGCTTTAGAAAGATTTTTTTTTTTTTAATTTCATAGGTGAAATAATTTACTTAAGTACCATCCGGATATATTAGATGAAGCATTCGATTACATTTTAGCAATTAAAGTCCTGTGGCATCTCTTCCAAAAAGATTTATTAGTTAAAGAAAATGTAAAATTAAGAAAATTATTCGTAAAAAATAATCCAACAAACCATACTAAAAAATCCCATTTAGAATTTTCCTTTACTTTTTTCATAATGGATAATATATATCTTACACTTAAATTTAATATAAAATAATATTAGAAATCAGTTAGAAACGTTTTTAAAAA
>AGDA01008498.1:0-12110 GCA_000281935.1 Mengenilla moldrzyki | reverse complement strand
TCTACACCAAATTTAAAAGCAACCCTTTTGACAAAAAACTACCAACTACAACCTTTAGGCAAAAACTATTAAGGAAAAACATTGGTTGTAAAATTTTTAAAAATTATAAATTTTTCAAAATGTTCACCCTCACTCCTTAAAAACATCCCCTTTAAAATTGATTTAACTTACTTGAATGTAAGGCATATATGCGCTAAAAAACAAGTTTTTTAAATTTTAAATTTTTCAAAATTTACACCCCAGCCCCATAAAAGTATTCAAATGAAACCTCCATCACCACTTCTTCATCTATTCCTATGAAATTTATCAGGTAATTTTTGTAAGATCTCTACAAATTTAAATTTGGGATTTTGAATTTTTGCAGCAAAATGAAGTATCAGCTTAAATAGCAAAAAACACCCTTTAAATATTTTTACCCACTCTAATCAATATCATAAAAAATCCCAAATTTTAACTCTGAGTTTTAATTAAAATGTTCTAAAAAAATTCTTTCAATTTCAAAATTATAAAAAATTTTTATATCTTTGACAATTATGTTTTTTCGTGTTGAACGTCACTACAGTATTTCTATTATTCAGAAAATACGAAAACGCTTTACATCGGATTTCATGTGTACTTTATTTTTCAATGCTCTATTTTAAAAATTTATATTTCAGAAACCGCATGTCAGAAAAAAAAATTTTGTACACAATACTTAACTAAAGACATATATTTCATGATAAATTTATAATATTTTCACTAATGATTTTAAATCGGAAGTAAACGAAGAAAACATTTTTTTAAATCATGAAAAAACTTGATTTTTCGCCATTTTTTCGCACTTAAAAATTAATTACTCCCAACCTATTTAAGATTTTTTAATAAAATCTTAGACTTAGGTAGTTATTAAGCCCTTCTATTTTTTGAGATATTTTTGAAGCTTCTAGCTCTACATGCCTGTGATTTATAAATTTTTAAACACTGAAATTCGTTTTCGCTCTGTATTTCAAAAATGTGATGTGATTGGAAAAAACTAATACGATTTTATATATCACAAGACCAACATCATTCATAATTTCATATCAGTTTTCAATCAACTAAAAAAAAGTTTTAATTTGTTGACCAGTGTAATTAAAAATAAGAGAATTAGTTTAATTTTATTGTACAAAAAACTATATCACATTTGGAATAAAACAATGATAAATTTTTTTACACAATCACTATGATAATTGAAATAATGTTGACTTATATATCAGTCTTACGCATAGGATAAAACTATGACATGGATATTCTATTACAAGCATGTGATAAATCAAAAAACCTTAACATTTTCTACATCACTGTGACAGACTGTAGTTTACAGTGTATTAGAAGAAAATTACATTTTAAAAACGATATGAAGTTTAAACACTAAAATATAAAATCCAATTTATACGAAATATCTTATGAAACCAAAAATTGATTTTTTTTATTAAAAAAAATTTTTGGTTTATTTTTCTTTAACCAAAGTTGAACTAAACTACCTTCATTTAACTATACGGAAAATTAACCTATTTACAAATTTAAGATTTAGTAAAATTTCAAATTTTATACTTTGAAATTTTTTACAGAAAAAATATTTAAGCATTTGTGTAAATAAAGTACTCTAGTTCATTCCACTGTGTGCTAAAAATATAATGTTGCAACACAAATATTACACTGGAAAACATTACTACAACAATGTTAACACATATTTTTGACACAAACTACGGTTGTTGTTTTTCATTTACATAAAGTCATTATACGAAGAAGGTATAAACAATAGTTTCTATAAATAAGAAATTTGATTGTAGGTATTAAAATTTAAAGGTATGTGATTAGTAATTCAGATAAAAACTCATTAATATTTCATTAACAATTTAGAAAATTTATATAATTTTTTTCTTCGAATAATTGAATACTTTCGCTATCAACTAAAGAAATAAAAAAAAAAAAACTAGAACACAACACACAATTATTAAAATCGAAGAAATCTCATTAATCAATGTTAAAATTTAGATCGTCTATTTCGAACGCATAAATACTCACAAATAAATGAAGATCTAAATGCTGTCTTCAAAAATAAGTATAATTAATTGTTGAAGTATTTCACTTTTCTATTTGTAAAAAAAATCAATACTTCCGAAATAAAAGGCGCAATTACTGACATTGAACTACATTATAAATATTTTAAACAATGTTTCTTTTTTTATTAAATCAATATGCTCCACGTTTGTCGTCACTTAACTTTTTTAATATTTAAAAAAATTAACACCAATCAATATTTAAGTTAAAAAATTATTGTTTATATCATTCTGTAAATATGAATATTATTGATTTAATATAAATACTTAAGGACTATATACGTGACTTATTTATAATAATAAAGCTCAATAAATGGATTCTTAAAATATTTGTGAGATAAAAGTTGTATTTACCAGATTATATAACCAGTAGATACAAATGACTGATAATGAAGGTATGAACGATCCTAGTGAATATAAAACTGCGAAATTGCGTAAAATCACTTTTTCAAAAGAATGGAAAATTTTCCACCCATTTGTACATGAACGAAGCTAAAGCTAAACTGGGACTGAAGGAAATTCTGTATTAGATGAAAAGCATTCGTTTCTTCTTATCAATGATTACAACGTACGCAAAGCAATAACTAATATTTTTCTACTAAATTATGAAATATGGAAATTAACTTCCTCTCTTGGTCGAAAAGCTTTATTAATACATACCACGTGTTTAGTGAAATCTTGTCTATAAGATTTGCTATAACGGCCTTCGCATAGACTATTCAATTTCGAGTATGATAATTTTCCATTTTTACTTTCTTCGTATAATAGAACACAAAAATTAAGTTGAATAATTTTTAAAAATATCTAAAATAATTCTTAAAAATAACCAAACATCAACAGAATGAAAAAAATCTTTATAGAGTTTCTTATGTTGAAAAACTGTTAGAAAACTATTAAACCTACTTAAACTTTAATTTCTCATTTACAGAAATATTTTTTAATTTAAAAAAATTGTTCATAGTTTTTATAAAAATAATAGAAATTTTTCCTCTTGTTAATATTTCACTAGATCAATTTCATTGCGATAATGTTAATATATCCATTTACAAAACAGCAACGTTACTGTGATATTGTATCTGCATGCTTAGCTAACATTACTTTGGTCTTATTACAGTAACATTACATAAACTGTATCACACTAATTTTTAAAGACGTATGTTACTTAGTAAGTAGAAAATTTTAACACCAACTTTGTTTTATAATATAACATAATTTTTCCTAACATTCATTTCATTATTTTACGATTATTTAGTAAAATTTATAGATATAATATGAAGCCGAATTTCCCGAAATTTCAAAAAAACGGATTTAATAATTTTTTAAAACTTTTTTAAATTTTCTTTTTTAAGCTTAAAAATTTACATATATATATAATATTAAAAAAACTTTTGAAAACATTTTCAGCTCATCGACATTTTTCTATATTGTTTATAAGAGTGGTCTTTTAATTTTTGATATACTGACCTCGTTTTATATTTAAAAGTTACTCATGGACCCCCGAGTAAAAAAGCTGTATAAATTCGTTGAACAATAATCAAACTTTATTAACCCTTTGCGGTCGTATGTCCACTCTCAGCCACCAAAGCCTTTTTACCGTTCCACTTGTATGTCTGCTCTCAGCCACCACAGCAAGGAACTATACGAATCGTATACTGTATGCATTTACAAAAAAATTACTAAATCTTGTTTATACATCCTAAACTTGTATGTTAGGTATCCCTGCTCTATCGAAGGAAATTAATTCCAACCAGTACGATACCCATCTCCAAATTTAACCGACCGTAAAGGGTTAATAACATTGAAACAAATCATACACACCACAGTATAAATAAATTTTGTTAATATTTACTCACAAAAACTACTGTATAACATTTAGTATTCTACATACTACATTCACTGAAAAAAATATTATCCCTTTGCGATCGGCGGCTTTTTTAGCCACATTCATTGGAAACTGTATATAAAATAATATAAACTACTAAGGAACCTTTTCGAGAACCAATGATGAGTTCCTATCCTTTAGAGCTAATGTATCTAATATAAACAGCGATTGGCGTCTCTCAGTCGCCATCTGTCCTTTTGCGCAAAATGCCATGGCGACTGAGTGTATCCTTCCGACCGAAAAGGGTTATAACTATTTAAATAAACCCGACAAATACACCGAAAATTTAATTATTATTCAATTAATAACTTTTTCGACTAATGTAAACATCTTATATTTATTTTTTTCAAATATAAACATATGTATATGCTTACTTAGCTTACAAAATTAGTTTTTTATAGATGAAATTGATATATAATGCCACTTGTTATTAACGTTGTAACTGAACTGGTTATTATCACAAATTACATCGATCTGCACACCATTCCCTTATCTTTCTCTTAACGCTTAGTAGCACTACTCTAATTCTTTTATAAGCGACCATCATTGTCGCTTAAAATAATTTTGTTACAAATACTTTTATTTCACTTTTAGTAAATTTCAAAAAAAATTAAAGTTAATAAGAATTATATACTATTTGTTTGTCTTTCACACTCGCTATCAATGGAAAACTATAAAAGTAAATAATTTTTTGGCAATATTGTGGATGGCTTCGTCAAAAGATATCGCTATTTCATTTAAACTTTTACCAATTTAAAGCTAAAGGGAATTCGGGTGAAATTTCTCCCAATGTAGATCTGGTTAACCTGTTTACAAGTAGCAGAGGTTGGTAATCGGAATAACTATCAGTCTTATTAAATATAATTAGGTTAAAAGACGTAATAACTTTTTGAAATATTAATCAAAAATATTTTTCACCGCTTTTTTAAACTTAAAATTAATTAGGCTTTGCAAAAAACTCAATTTTTTCATGTAAATTAATATAGGTGCTTAGTTAAATTAATTTTTAAACAATGAGTTTCTAAACTTTTTAATAAAAAATGAAAAAAGATTTCTAAAAAGCTAGCAATCTTCTTGTAAAAAAATAAAAAAAATAAAATGTTCGTTAAAATTTTTCTCCAAAATTTTGCACGAAATTTCAGTTCAGAGGAAAAGGTTACAAAGGTTCTGGTATTGATAAATCTGTTCTCAAAAGCAATGTCGTATGAGTTAAACCAAATTAAATTATGCTTGCAGTTTTTATAATAATAATAAAAAAAATGAAAAACATACCTTAAAATGTAATGCAGACAAACAATGTTTTGTGGTTTTCGAAACTTATCATAAATCAAAGTGGCTTGTGTTATAATCCAGAAATAACCGCCTTCTTTAGCTAAAAATCTGTACTGAAATGTTTCACATTGTCCTTTTGCGTAAACTAAAAACGAGAAGCTTAATTTGTAAGAAAAAAAATCGAAATAGAGAATAAGGCTAGTATAAAAGTTATAAAGAAATAAAAGAGATTAAGTAATCATTTGATATTCGTTAAATGCTAATTTCATTAAATCAATTGATACTTTATACTAACAATTTTCTCTCTATATTTAAATATGTAATTATTTTTCAATTTATAAGAGAATATAAGTTTAAAGTGGCTAATTTGTTATATAACTAAAATAAATTTCCCAAACCAAAAATTTATTTTCAAAAAATGAGCAAAGTTTATTTTAAATTTTTAACTATATTCATTATCATACTTACGAGGAAGCTACACTGAAAAAAAAAAAAATTCTACTAAGATCTACGATAAGTAAACGGTTTTTTCTTACTATTAGTGTAGCTTTCCTTAGTAGTGTATTGAAAAAAGTAAAACGTATTATATTTCGGAGCCCTGATTTTTTTATTATTTTGCAGCTGAACGTTTTATTTTTTTAACTTTTAATGAGAGATGATTTTATGACTTTTTAAGAGTATGTTTTTTTCTAAAAAAATCTAAATAACTTTTAAAAGGGGTCTACTCAGGGCTGTGAAGGCTACTGAGCGCGTCGGCAATTGACAGATAGCCGAACTTCTCGTTAGGATAACCTTGAATAAGTAAATAAGAGGCCGCGGACCAACATCCTCTCTCACTCCCAGCCTACGGTGTAAAGCTACCCGTACCGATTGACTGATTTCTATCCGGAGTGAGTGATGAGGACAACGGAGCCTCTAGGCTCTAGGTACTGAGTGACCCCCTAAAGTAAGAGTCTTACATAATCATCACCGGGTCACTGACGATGCGGACTATACATTCATATGAATCTAAATAAAATGAAAGCAGATTAACTAATCAAATTTTCATGAAAAAAGAAACTTTCTAGAAGTCTTTCCTGGAAAAGAAATCATGTTTTCCGGTATTCAATGCAGGAAAGTCGTAAAAGAAAAAAAACCAACGCTCGAAATGGGGAAAAATTAGACCCTGAAAGCTGCGGTAACACAAGTAGATGAGGCTGAAGATGATTAGGGGAAGAAGAAACTTCAAGCATCAGAATCTAGGCCTCTTTTTTCTTGTGATCATGTTTTACGATAAGAGAATCTATTAAAAGTATTTTCTTGTCGAAAGGAAAGCAGGAGCTTTTCAATTACTATCCTCGCGATTTGGAATTGATAAGACCCAGTATTGGGGAAACCTACAACCAAGTCGCTGGGAGTAGTGTTTTTAAGGTAATGTTCAAAAACTTTCTGGGCAGCTGTTTTTAACCTTATGAATGTCCATCCTGGGACAGAAAGGTTTCAGATGGGCTGTAGACAAGAAACACAATGGCTTTTGCTTGGGTTTTTGTATTCGTATAATTGCTCCTTTGAACTACCGGCCTGTTAAAAGTACAATAAGCCATACAGCTGCAGTGCTATGGTGCTAACCCTGCCTAGCAAGCATGGCTTATTATTTATTTATTTTAAAAGGGGTCTAAAATACGTCTTTAAAATACCTAAAACACATCTAAAAAGCATCTGAGATACCAAGAATCGCATAAAAAGGATTTATAAGCACCTGATATTTTTCTATAATAAAACTAAAATTAATCTTAAATTTAATTTATCATTTGCAAACTTTTCTCATAAATTAAATTTAAACTTGCTAAAATTTTGCTAAATCGGTCTCAAAATATCTTTGTTAATATTAGGCTGCCCGGAGCGAATCTGCGCACGTTCAGGCTCTAATTCTGGTTTCTTGGGCTCCTTATTTGCCAGAGTTAGTTATTTTTTCCTTTTTTCTGCTCCTCTGATTCTTATGATCAGCGTATTTTGGTCAAATTTGGTGTTTTAAAGAAGCAGAGTTGCGGTGTCATTCATATTGAACTCATCAAATATCTTGGCTCAAATGCATTCAGCAAACACAATGTGAAAAGTTGGCCGAAGCGGTTCAGGGGAGGTGAGTTCAGCTATGAAGATAATCGAAGCGGTGACATTAGTAACCGAAATATGAAAAATCAACGGCTTGAAAGAATTCAAGAACTACTGTCCGAGAGTCAACATTGGATCACTAGGGAGATTTCCCAATTACTTAATATCCTGAAAAGCACTGTCCAAGAATACGTAACGAGACGGGCTTGGTCAAAAACTAAACATTTGGGTTCCACATGATTTGTCAACGGCGCATTAAGAGCAACGAATTTTAGCGTGCTAAATAAGTCTCCTCGAGCTCCAGAAGCCTGAAGAAGACAATCACCATTGATGAAACTTGAGTGGCTCTTTACATGGCAGCACAAAGAGACCAAGTAAGATCTCGGCTAGCACCAGGAGAGAAAGCACTGAAAGTAACCAAGCAACATATTCATGGTAACAAGCGAATGCTGACACTTGGCATGGATTTTGACGGAATTGCTTTCTGGCGTCTCCTTGCATCCGAAAAAACGGCGGATGAAAATTTGCATAAAAATTTCCTGAATGAGGAGATAAGTAAATGACTGCATAAGATGTGAACCAATGTGCCAATCATTCTCCATGACAATGCGAAGTCGCATAAAGTCCGTGTTGTCACAGTCTTTTTGAAAGAGAAAAGTGTTAGGTGCTCGAATCATCTTTCGTATTCACTTGACATCATTCCATATGATTTCAATTGCTTTGGCTCTTTAAATAGGAAGCTGAAAGATATCCATTACCAAAACTGGGATGAATTTGTGCGAACCTTATTCAAGTTATTAAGAAGCTAAATTCAGAAAACCGCTGTCTCAATGTTAGAGACTTGCCAGAGAGATGGCAATGGGTGATCGATCGGGAAAGAAACTTCCGTATTTAATTCCACATCTAGCTACAATATATTTTGCAGTATACAAAATTTGTACATACCAAATTTATACATAGTATTTACCTTATTAATGTATTATAATCTTATTATTTTTAAAAATATGTATAAATATTTTAAGAATATAATAAGAATTAATTTTTTTATTGTTTTAAAACTACATATTTTTAAAATTATATTTCGTAAGTACGTAAAATAAATAGCAGTATTCTTCGAACTAATTCTATTGGTCATATACGTTTTGAATTCTATTTTTTCAACTACATTTTTGTCTCAAATTAAATATCTAATTTAAACCTATGACTTTACTAATTTATTAATTGGCGGGTGTATTTTATATACAATCTTATATGGCTTTCGAATAAAGGGCGCTAAAAATATATTGTAGCCCGGGCGCAAGTTAGGCTCACTACGTCACTGGTTTTCCACTAAAAACAATGTTCTTCGTTTAATTTTTTATATATCTGCATTAATACACATACAAAAACCACAAGAGGAATTATTACAGTTTAATATCACGCTATTATTAGAGAAAGCGTTAAATATATAAAATATTGTACAATTAAATCTGTAAATAATTTTGTGTTTCAATCCAAAAAATAATTCAAAAGAAATATTTGAAAAGTCGGTTGAAAACTTTTCCGTCCAAATGAAATAAAAAATCAAAGAAATATTCAAAAAGTTGTATAATTATGTATTTACATGCATTAACTTGGAAGAAAACAGGTGTTGAAATGAAAAAGTACGTATTACGTAAATTTGAAAGCACAAACTTTTAAAAACATTGATTGGAGTGTCAGAAAACCAAAATTTAGCAAAAAAATGAATAAGAAAAAAAATCAGTTTAATAAAAAATCTATGGGAAAAATTACTAAAAAAAATGTAAAATATACATGAAGAAATGAATAAAATATTAAGAGACGACAAAAATCTGTCATAATCAAAAAATCAAATACACAATGTCGTTTCGAATTTTAGAAAATTTCTTTCATATGAAACATCGGAAAATTTGTAATATTTGAATTTAAACAATTAGATGCGTTGCTTTATCTAAAAGCGCACTAATTGATTAAGAAGTTAGATTAAAATAATAAAATTTCTAAACCATTGAAAAAGCAATTTTTTTTTAATTACACTTACAAATTGATTATAAATTTCACAATTAAAAATACGTCAAAATTTTTTTTATAAAAACAAACGTCAATTCCTTTTGAGAATTAACACTAATTTTTTTAAAGGAAATATAGTAATTCTAAAGCCAATCTTATGAACACTACTAATCAAAATAGATTAATAAATAATTACATACTTATTAAATTTTATTAAAAAATAAGCCTCCCTACGATCTTTAAAACATTCACTAATTCCATGCGAGTCAAACGCATGAACATAATTATAAATTGATTTATTTAATAAATCGTCTTGAGTATATCCAAAGTCAGAAAATCTATATTTAATAGAATTCGTCAAGATCAATAAATTCATGAAATAAGCAGAATACTTATCATCAATGTGACTGAATTTCATGTCGAGGCTATGCTTTGTTAAGATCGTTTTTTTACTAAACGGTCGTTCAATACTGGATGGATGAGGTATAGATTGACATATTGCAAACAAAAAATTTTTCTCTGGAGTTTCATCATTATTTAATGAATGCGTGATAAAATGCATCACCTATATTTTGTTATAAATATATATTAAAAAACGTGAAGAATTTAATGAAATTACAAGCACGAAAAACACTTTAGATTAATAGGTTTTTCTAGAACAAAACATTTCTTTTTAAATGTAATCCTTGTAAAGGATTTAAGGCTAGGAAGTTTTCATTATACTACATATCACTTTATAAGAGCAAAACAACTGAAACTTTTCAAATTTCAACATTAATTCAAAAAAACGTTTTAACTATTAGACGCTGAATCCTGTTAGATATGTTCATTCTTGAAACATAACTTTCAACAAAAACAAACAATGAATACTCTATATCAGGTGTGGCCAAACTTCTATTCCTTATGGGTGACTCATTCTGCAAAATTTAGTAGGCGGGCGACTATTAACCTGTTATGAACTGTTAATGGTTTAAATACCCATTCTAAAATTTAAGGCCTATTTCTGAACAGTATTTAAAAGTTTTCTTATGTTTTTAAGTTTACTTAGATTTTCAAACATAAAATTTATAAGAAAACAAATCTTTTAATTTTATTTTTGCGGGCTACTTTCAAAACATTTGTGGTCGACATTTTAGTCACTCCTGCTCTATACCAATGTTGCATTAAAATGAGATAAAAACTATAAATGTAGACCATTTTAAACAATTTAAATTTTTTATTAATATTAAACCCACTTGAATAATAATTATGTTTTTTAGAGCAAAAACTAATGTAAAACATGTAACAAATGTTGATTTTACATAGCACAAACATTACTCTTTAATTGCACATTTTGTATTTTGCATATGGCATTCGTTTAAGAAATTATAATATTGTAATATTCTCAATATTTAAAATAAACAAAGTTATAAAATTAATTTTGTTTGAAATTGTAAAAACAATAATCGTTTTTACTTATAAAATTTTAATAAAATTTAATTTACAATGGGGATTCTGAATCACTAACATATGTTGCAGTAGTTAGAATGTAAAGTATTTTAAAAATCAAATTTTACTACTTTAATGAATAGATCAGAGATAAAAAATAAATCAAATATGGGAGAAATTTCCTAATCGATTAAAAAATATTTAGCTAAATATAAAAATTATAATTTTCAAAAATATTTCATCACTAATTTTTTTATCGACTTATTATTTTCATGCATATAAATTAACCATTCCTACAAAGGATGACATATATTATTTTAGCTTGGACTTAATATTATTATAATTATTATTAAAAAAAATTGTCTGAAA
Organism: Mengenilla moldrzyki; assembly: GCA_000281935.1. Lineage (NCBI taxonomy): Eukaryota > Metazoa > Arthropoda > Insecta > Strepsiptera > Mengenillidae > Mengenilla > Mengenilla moldrzyki. Next base: position 977 of record AGDA01008498.1, on the reverse strand, counting down.
CTCTTTCACCAGAGGAAGTTTAACTCGTTGTTTCTTCTAAATGAATAAGTTGTCTTTAATATTAGGTACTTATATTTTCTGTTTTTCCTCTACATTTGAAAAGAAAGCGAAATAAATTTCAAACTTTTAGCTAAAAACGACTTTTTGTGTTTCAAACTCTTCCAGTTAATTTCATGAAGTAAATTTTTTATTAGTTAAAATGTTTTTGCAATTTTTTAGCGCATATTCAGTTGAAATATTTCAAACCGAAAAATTATTACTCCTGCCACAAAAAATCTTATAAACAAAATAGCGAATAAATATTTCTTAGCTATTTTTCACCTTTTCGAATTAATATAACTTTTCGTCTAACAAAAAGTTAACGTTTATGAATTAATGTTACTTATCAAAGGACAAATATCAATCAATGAATTTTCGACAAGCTCTTTATTTAAATAAATTATTCATTGTTTATTGGTTTCAGTTGCAAAAAAAAATTAATAATGAAACCGTCGAATGTGAGCAGTATTCAATGTTACTGTTTCATATGTTTAACTAAAAAATACAGGGTACTAAAACAATGTTGTAATTTATACTCAAAAATTTTATGCAATGAATATTGGACAAAGGTTGTGCAATAACTCTCAAAAAATAATTTTTTTATAAAAAAATTGGCGTTTCTTATTTTTATACCACTGTCATTCTTTGCTTAATTAGAATACTTAACGACTTTTAAGACGTAACAAAAAATTTTTAGTTGGTATAGCATGAGATTCTTAATCTCAGAAACGTGAGTTTGAGCCCCATGTTGTGCCCTAAAATATTGAATAATTATAATCTACTCATAAAAAGTTGTTTGTTTGAAAATTTTTTTATTATTCGAGAACTATTATTGACTTTCAAGCATTATGTACATATAAATATATTAAGTAACTCTCTGTCAGTGGAAAGTGAAAAGGTGTTTTCGTAAGCTAGATTTCCTTTCATGAAAGAAAATC
>AGDA01008469.1:0-11309 GCA_000281935.1 Mengenilla moldrzyki | reverse complement strand
AAATAAATTCATTTTTACACTATAAGAAAACCAGTTGAATTTTACTTAAAAAACGCCACGAACTTTTGCCCAAACCCAATATTAAGATTCAATTCTAAAGCCTATAAATATGCCCTTTATGAATTATTTTACATATAAGAAATATGTTGTAGTTTCGGAAAGTATTCTCTATCGATTGAGGGTAGCTTAATCAAAATTCGATCTTAAAACTTGGAAACTTTTCCTTGTTAGTGTATTGTTTATTGATCAAGAGTTATGATTAAACTAAAAATTTAAGGTCTGTTAAACTTTTCTGTTAACGAATTTTAAACTAAGAAGTACTTTTAATTCTTCTCTTTCATTTATGTTTAGCACCTTTGAAGAATACTCTGTTAAAGAAATCACACTCGTTTCCACTGCTGTACAGAAAAGGAATTATTTTACAAAAGCTTCAGAATGCTCCTACTTTGGAATCATCTGCGAAGAATTCGACCACGATTACAAATAATCTAAGTGAACTTGGTGTTGCTGAGACTGAAACTGTTTTTCAAATGGAAACGTTAATTGAAAAACAATCGGGTCGTCGAAAAGTAACGATTAATTTTTATAAATTGGATTTGATCATGGATGCTAAGTCATGGGCGTTTCTACTTCATTTTTTCAATCTATTGGATATAAGTTCTGATGTCCGAGATGATGAAACAGGTTCTTCTTATTTGGGATAAAATTATTTTTAACTATTCTGACTTCTGTAAATAATGGTATTGAGCACTGGACGCAAATTTGTTTTTGTGTGAGCTTGGAGTATGTATAATTGGTTACGTTTGAAAATTTCCTGTTAATTAATAATACACAAAACGTATCCGAAAGCCTTTATTGGGTTTGCTAATAGACATCACTATCATCCGTAACTTTGAAGGAAAATTATTCGATATGTATGTCATTATATTCTATTGTTAATAAGTTTTGAAAACAACTTAAGCTAATAATACCATAATATTATAATATTCTAACATCCCAATATTCCAACAAAATGAAGTTTTTAAAAAAAGTCGTCAAATTATTGAAATTATGTGATATATAACTGCTGAATCCATGTATGTTATTTAACTGGTCAAAATTATAACTAAATACATTCACGTTCATTATATGAGTAAAATTTTAAATGAATTAAAAGAAAAATACAGATAATAATCATCTAATTAACATTTAAGTCACTATGTTAGTCACATATGTCTAACACCAACAGCTTCTCCTTGCACTATGTGAGACACTAGTGTCGGACAGTCATTTTATTGAAGGCCGGGTCAGTCATCTGTGTCAGATGTTATGTACAAATTACCTTTAATTTTTGAAACATAGCCTGCTAAAAACGGTTTGACTTTCTAAGGAAAAATTGATCAAATATACTTCGTTATATAAGGATATTGATCCATAAAAAATGACATTCTAAAAATTTTATTTAGGATCTATAATTGAATCATTCAAACTAAAAACTTCATTCTTATCAATAGAAAGATTCCAATTTTCCACAATATTTTCACTTAATTATCAGTTAGATTTTTTTTTAAACATATGTAAATATTTAGACAAAATTATAAACGAGTGCTCTTCGATTGACGTTAGAAAATTAAACAAAATGTCGGCTAAAAATTGTCGAGACATGTGTGGTGGGAGAAAACATGTCTTTTATATATGACTGGCTCGGCTTATGGAAAGTAAAATCTAATGCTAGACCATGTCTTTCATATAGGATTCACATAAAAACTATTGTTTTTCCGAAAAATTTAGTGAATTTTTTTGCAATAAATCATATCATTTCTTTCAGGTTTAGTATCAAAAATATTGAATAAAATTACCTTTGCCGTGGCGATTAATGTGTTAAAATAAAAGGTTTTGTATCTTGTGTGATCTTAATATCATCATGTGTTCTTGTCATATGGAAATGTCGAATTCCATGTTTAAAAAAGCTTTTTAATTATACTGACATTTACCTATTTGTCATTGACAGCTTTAGCCGCCCTCATAGTTTACAATATCAGGATAGTTTAACGAACTTAACTTTGACTATTTTATTTTCAATATTTGTAGAAGAAAATGAGTTATTGGTTGAAAAAAATGCTCACTTGGATTTGGATGTAAAGATAAGCTCATTAATAATAAAGCTATTGGACAGTAATGGCGCAGAATTTGCTTATGGTAAAATGGAAGAAATTGGTGCTTCAATGACAATTAAAGATAATCGAAAAAAAATAAATACTCTTTGTTACTCGATAACTTTGAAGGACTTAACGGCTTCTGGCCGCTTATATCGAGATAGACTTATTGCTTGTAATCGTGGACCTGATAAATCGTCTCCAGTAGTACAACTACATTATGAACGACTAATAAACAGTGTTGATAGTAAGCTTAAAATCGAATCAGATCCATTAATTTATGTACATTCAAAGCGATTCGTAACTGAACTACAAGTGTTCTTTGAATCACTACGTTATTTAAGCGATTTTGTGACTCGATTGCAGAAGAAACGAGTTCGAAAACGACTACGGTTTGTTAATATATTTTCAAAACTTTTTAAATATGAAATTTTTATTTTTAATTTACAAATAGTTTACAAGGAAAGGTCCTCAAGTCTCCGCCTCTGATTTTTTTTTCAAACTGCCCTAATTCGATAGAACATTTTCTCAGAAAAATAACCACATTTGGAATTCAATTATAAGGGTTGAAGATGGATACTAGCAAAAGACATAAACCCTTATATCTCAAAATTCATTTATCTAAAAAATGACGTCCAAAAAATTGTAGATAATTGAAAGACCTATACAAAAGCTTTTGTACAATCTGTTGCTTTAAGTAATACTTTAGCTGAAAATTAATAAAAAAACATCATTTTTTTTACGATTTTTCGAATTTTTTCAGCACTTTATTAAAGGCTCTTATTTGAATTAGAACATGGTAAATTGTTATATGAAAGCCAAAGATGATTTCGATCGTTAGGTGACACAAAAATCGAAAAGCTTTTTTTTCTTAGATTTATTGCATTTTAAAGAGAAATGCAGTGACAATTTGTACGATACAATTATGTATAAAATAACAACTGACTATTCTAAACCCACTGGAGTGGTAAAGACGACTTTTTTCCTTTCATGAATTTTTCGATTTTCTAAAATTTATTTTACAAAATTTTTCGTAATAACGATTCCGCAAAAACTATGATAACACAAAATAACATCAGAAAGTGTTGTAGAAATAATAATAATAATTTTTAAAAAAAAAGTTATAAAAACACATTATTGTAATAAGAAAATAACACTACAAATGTTCTATAAAAATAATGTTGAAAATCTTTTTAAAAAATGCTACAAAAACAATTATCAAAAAGGTTAAAAATAATGTTATAAAAGCACGTAGATTAACAAGAATAGTGTCAAACACTTGATAAGCAGTGTTTAAAAAGTTTTTAGGCGTGTTCAATATAACATTTTAGGTGTCATTCTTATAAAATTTTTAACATTTGCTTATTTTTAAGCATATTGTTGCGCAAAAGATGGTTAATAATTCTGCTACTGATCGAAAATAGATAATTTTTTGTTGCCATTAATAAAAGCAGTTTTTTTTCTAGTATTATTAATCGGACGACAACAATTGTACCAAAGTTAACTCTTAGCGTCAACTTTAAAAGTCCCGTGATTGTGGTGCCTGTACATTCGACGTCACGTGATTGTCTACTAGCTCAATTATGGTCCGTTGCGGTCACTAATACATTTCGTGAAATCGTCAGTCCGGTGGAGCGATTGCAATGCGTTTTGAACACGATCGTAATCAATTTAAGTGGTGCTGACTTATTTGTTGGCCACGTTGAGCTGTTAGAGAAACCTATTCACTGTGACGGTGGTGATACGGTTTTGAAACTTGGAGAGAATTTAGTTATTCGTAAACTTGTATCGATTCTACCAGAGCGACACAATTTTCAGTTATTGGTTGAGTTGAATGAAACAGCGAATCGAGTCAACAATATACCGGAGGTGGTAAAAGTACAGTGGGCAGTGTCTAAACTGGACGTCGGCTTGAACGAATTTCAATTTCGATTAATACGCGGCATCTTACTGCATAACATTGGCGAAGATACGACATTGATATGGAATCGTCTATGTCACAGGACGGCTTCGGAATCCGAATCAGAATCGGAAAGGGCAGCACGATGGAAATCCGTATCATTTACACTATCTTTATCCAATGTTATTGTACGGTTATCGAATACAAAAGGTTTGATGACTTTGATTAATTTCGTGCGGTCTTATTTGATTGTTGATTTGTTCAGTGATGGCTCACAAGTGAGTTCTTTGTTATATCAATTGAGAACTATTGAAAAAAAAATGTCAATTAGCTTTCCATAGAGAAAATTTTTTAAAATGTGATGCTTAATACGTTACTTTTTAACGTCTACACATAATAAAAAATGTAAAAGTGTCTTATAAAAGATGTACTTTTTCATTTGAAATAATGATTGTTTTTGGTCTAAATTTGATTTGTTTAGATTCCCTTTGTAACAAAACAAGAGAAAACTTTTTTTTTATATTGTTTAACTATTAGATAATAGTCGTCTTAGTTCTTATAACAATTGTTAAATTTTTTAAACTAATGACTTAATCACAATGTTAAAAAAATCTGTGTCTATAACATGATAGTAATAGAATACCGTGAAAAAAGTATAAAATCATGTAGGAGAAGCTTAATATTTAAAACACCGTTGTTTAATGTTAGTATAGCACTAATAAAAGACAACAACGTTATTAAATAAAGCGAAGAAAAATATTGTAAAAATACTGCTTGTCACAAGAAAGTTGTAATTTCTTTTAATGATCGTATTATTAAAATAATTTTCTTCATTTTACGTGGCAATGTGCTTCTTTTATGGTGCTCTACCAGGAGCTCCCAACCATTTATACTCTAGAGCACATTTTAAAATATAGGTAGGGTGGCGGGCACCACCTATTTTTTATCGACAATCTCCTTTCAAACTATTCATTTTCCCATAATTTATTTTTTTACATTTATAATTTGAAAATAAATAATAAACGAAAATGATTTAAAATTATAAGTTATTATTCAAATTTTATACACGCTGAGAATGATTTTTTCCCTGCTGAATATTAACGGGTACATACGAATCGTTCTGTGGGTGCTATGGTGCCCACGGGCACGGGTTTGGGAACCTGTGCTATACTAACATGGAACAATGGCGTTTTATTGAACGAAACGTTACTGCAAGTTGTAGTGTTTTCCTCGCAAGTTTTTAAGTTAATTAATATTCTGTTACTATCATATTATGGACATAATTTTTCTAACATTGCTTTCAAGCTATTAAAATAAATTGGAGATCAGTGGCGGTTGTCATAATTGAAATGAAAATATGTAAAATATGTATAAAAAAACAGATTTCTCTTCTTTTTTAATATGGACATATGTTTTTTGATCCAAAATTATGCTTTAAATGATCACATTTAGTCTATATCAAATTTTAATGTCACTTAAAAATAAATCTGATAGTGAACTAACCAGTTTATTAATTTAATATTTAGGATATTGATTTGGTATCCGAGGAGATTTTAGTTGCAGATATTAGACCAGAGCAATCATGTGCTCGTAAAAATGTATTTGCGGAGATTTTAAAGTCAACTCGTGGTTCGGGAACCCGTGCGGGCAAAACGTCTGTTCAGTTAGAAATACATAGTAGGCGTAAAGAAAGTTCACATAATTTTTCAATAATAGTAGCTGATATGGAGCTGTTTTTGATATTTGGATGGTGGCAAACGTTTTTGGAATTCATATTTACTACTGATCCATACACGGCTACAGATATTAACAAATCGACATATGAAAAACGAGAAGTGGAAGTCGAATCAAAATCATTAGCTGAGAATCATTTTGATTTGACTTATAAAGTGAATTTTACGAACTCTGCAATTATTCTGGTAGAGAACGAGCAAGATAGCAACTCCACTGCAGTCATTATGAAGGTAATTCAATTAAAAATTATAAATCTTATTTTTACTAGCTTACTTGTTAAAAAAGCATTAAACTGTACATTTATAATTAAACGGCTCATTATTGAATGATTGTGTGTATTTAAAAATAAAGCTAAATAGTATTTTGATTTAATTGTCTTTAAAATTTTCTTGCTTATAATCTTTTAATTTCAAGTTGATGATTATTGCTAGTCGCGGATTAACACTGTCTCGCAAAAAAGACTTGTAAGAAAAACAAAAATTACTTTATTTACTAATGTTTTTAATAAATATAATTATTAATTTTTTGACTTTTTTGTAAATTTATGTATGAAATGAACAAATAAATAACTTGATTTTTATTGAAAATGGTACTTTTCAATAAAACCGTGAAAAATTTTGAAATTTCACATATCGAGTCGCAGTGAAAAACGCTTGGGGGACGTGATTGTAGAAAGAGTTGATTATTTTTTTATTATCTGTTTAACACTAAACTTTTTTTGAATGAGCGTGTAATATGTGAGTATTTTTTAACACAGTTTTTTAATTTTATTTTTTTAATTCGTTCTTGATATAAAATTATTTGAAAGAAAATGAATGTATCAGACAACAATTTTATAGCATCGCATATAACGCATAATTGCATTTAAAGTTTAGAAGAAAAAAAAGCTACATTTTCGTGATTTTTTTAAAGAAGCGAGTAATGTAGTTGGAACGCGTAACACTAGAAAATTATTTGATCTTTTATATTTAAGTATTAGTAAATTTTATACGGTTTAATTAAAATGACCAGACGTCCCAGATTGGCTGGGACAGTTCAGGCTTTCCACCTTGCGTCTTGGACTTTTCAAGGAACAATATTTATTTCGGATTTAGGGTTTTTGTCCCAAATTTTTGATAAGGTTCATATTTTCAATATTTATTTTAAATAAAATTCAACTAGAATTACTTTTATAAAATGTGAACCGAAAAAATCGTGTATTTCAAAATACGCGGCACGCTTTAAACCAGGGACTCCCAAAGTGGTTGATATCGACCTTAAGAGGTCGATATCGGTTTCCTAGAGGTCGACATAGACGAAAATTGATTTTGGGTTGACGAGGTCTAAAAATCGACCTCTATTAATACTTTTTTAAATATAATTTCCTATCTACTTAAGATTCTTTAAGTACTTATTTTGCTAATTTTCACTCTGTCTTCTATTGACCTAAGTCATAATGAAAAATAGCGCTCTGTAGCAACTTTTTTAAGTTAGCGGATCATTATGAATAAGGGGATAGATCTTAAACGTAGGTAATTTAGCCATGGGGGTCTAAGGTAATAGTTTATTTTGGAAAAGGAGTTGCTTGTCCAAAATAGTTTGGGGATCCCTGCTTTAAATCATTTAAAATATACAGTGAATTCTCGATTATGCAATTTTCATTTCATCTAATGCTCAGAGACAAGTGAAAAAACTTGACTTGAAATAGACAAATTAAAAGCAATATTACTTACTAAAGTTAATTATGAAGAAAATTATACGGAATTTTATACAATGTTTCAAAAGGGAAAAGACCTACCGAAAAAGATCCATAGTTTAGAAAAATATAAGTTTTGTACTCAGTAAGTTTGATTAAAAGAATTTGATTCAATTTCAACCATACTGATTTTTATTATATCTTTAAATTGTATTTATTCATAATATTCACAACTGCCCACTTCTCCCAGGTTTAAGTTTTTTCCTGGATTTGGAATAAAAAAATATGGTCACTTTAAGCTTAACTGAAGTGACATAGTACTATGAACTAGTACTATAAATCTGTTCTAAATGTGTTTCAGGCCTGTTAATGTGAATATATTTTTAACGTGTTAAATATATATATTATATAACCAATATGATACAAATATGTTATATATACCTTTTAAATGTTTTTAAAATCTATCAAATATGAAGTGAAAGCGAATAAACATGTACAAAGGGGTAATAACGTATTTGCTATGAATATGTTACAAACATATCTTTCTCGCGTTTTTAAAGTGTTTTAAATGTATCTTGATTGCACTTTGAATACTATTGGCTTATGCTATGATGATACCCAACTACTTAAATTTTATAAAAACTTCATTTAAACTGTTTACTATTTCAAATTTTATAATTTTCTTATCATTGTTTATTAGAGCACAACGGTGTTAAATTATCGACCAAATCAGTTTAAATGTTTCACGTGTGCTCTTCAAAATTGTGAAATGTTTTCCTGTTATTTACGAAATCAAGAAGAATCTGCCTTAGCTATTATCGATCCATTATCAATTACGGCTGACTTGTTTAAGAACGGAGTTTTAGACGTAAGAAACTTTAACTTTTTTTAGCTTAATGCATGCTGCTAATTGTAGAGCAGAGCTGAGCAACCCACGGCCCTCGGGTTGCATGTGGTCCGCTTAATAATTTTATGAGGCCCGCAAAGTATTTATTTATATTACAGGTACATTAAACTTTTCCAAAGTAATGTAATTTAATCAAGTATACCAAATTTCACATTAAAATCTACAACTTTACTTATTGGTTTTTCATTCTTTTCAAATTTTTTGTATGTAATCATTTTTTTTTTTCACATTTTCTGTTTTTGTAATCAGTATTTATTATATGAATAGATTAAAATTTTGTTAAACATATAAATTTTTGGCCCACCGAAACAAATTACGATTTTGATAGGCCCTTTTTTAAAAATGGTTGCTCACCCCTGACGTTGAGGAATAAAATTATATCTGAAAATCAACTATGATATAAATGTTTCAAATTCATATGAGACCAAAGAATAACTTTAAATTGAGTATCTGATAAAAGTATTTTAGGTAATTTTTGTATTGTCGACACAAGCTGCTGTTTCAAAGCTTCGTTTTACTATGGTATTATTTATTAGCAAACCAAGCAAAACTATTTACAGTTAATGATTACATATATATGAATTTAAACAAAATATACAAAATCATAAATACCTATTACAATTATAATAAAGGCTTTTTAGTGAATATATAGATGGTGTTGTGTTTTTGCTATTTTGCTTCGCTCGCTCTTTGCCCGAGCGCAGCGATAACAATATCATTTTATTTTTGTATTTGTAATTTTAATTTTAATGAGCTAAAAAGCTTATAATAATAAAGTAAAAATTGTTAAAATTATTCATTTCCAATGATGGCCATTACCCAGAATAAATCCGCCAGCATCGATGTATCGCGTACAACAATGGCTTATTGCTTCCAGTAAAAAATTAAGTTTATTAATTTATGTTTTAATATCCTGGAACTAAAGAAAAGGCAAGTGTCTATAACTACAATTAAAATTGTAAACAATGTAATAATCAAATTCACCCATCTCTCGATTTATACGATAGATACTTTTTTGAAAATATCGTGCACAATGAGATGAAAAAGACGCATAATGCCACCAGTTTAACATTTGCAGTTGAAATATTAAAAATGAGTGTTTGATAATTTTGAACAAGCTTTTAAGAAAACACTTTGGTCAATGTTTTACTAATTAATGGTATAATGTAAAACTGTCAATAAAACAAAAAAAAAAATAAGAATGCTACGAATTAAAATTGGGTAAAAGCGAAGTTTTTCAATCGGAATAGCATGTAAATCGAGAAATGAGTGGAATTGTTATTGGCTCTTACTCAAATACTATGAAAGTTCTATTGACTGATAGTATTAAAATGAAGCCATCTTTCAACTTACAGCTCGTTAAATATAATTATGAATAGCTTCTCAAACCAATAAACCAAAAGACGTGTTTTAAACATATTTCAAATGTTTTGTTGTGACTGAAACATTTATTAAATGTTAAAAAGATGTCTAGTGACATTAGAAAAACGTCTATACTAATATAGTATAAAAAGTCAAAGAAAGGTTTAAAAAGTTGAATACATTTATTCTAATTGACAAACGTACTGTGAAACTTAATAATTTAAATTATTATTGTTTATCCACAGTTACAATTTTCAATACTGAACATTCGTCTATCGTACAATGACATTCAAATGTTTACTCGAATTGTGAAGTCGTTTACCCATCAGTTAACACTTTTGAAACCACTTGAATTGAAAACCGACGACATTATCAACCTGATGAGTGCTTGGAACTTTGCAAAAGCTTGGCACTGTCGTCGAGCACTTAATAATTTTATTGGTTCTTGTCATCCAGACTATTTTGATAAAGCGTTAGTGTGGCTTAAAGAATTCATAATTCATGAATCAGTTGTGAAGGCAAATCGATATCCGGCAATTAGTCAAAGAGACATTCAGAATGGTGTTGGTAGAGTACAGAAAATCGATCTAAAATCTAATCTAATTTCGGTTTTTATAATTGATGATTGTGGTGCTGAAACTGATGTGCCTTTTATGGAATTTTTATTCGGTGAAAACGAAATGAGTCTTGTTTTTGATGAATTTAGTATCGAATATTTCAAGGTATATTAATATAGTCATTTGAACTTGAAAATACATTAAATTACAAAGGAAATAAAACTTACTTGAAAATTAAGGATTTTCAGACTTTGGTTTTTTTATTCTCCATTTGTGTTAAAACACGTGTTATAACACATGAAAAAAACCTAAAATCTTATGTTATAAACATGTTACATCACGTACCATGTTATGTATTACACCATGTTTAATGTTACCCATAAACCATATATTTAACATGGGCTATAACTAGGGATCTGAATCGAATTGAAATAACCATTCGGTTCAGTTCAAAGTTTTAATTTTTTTTTATTTTCTGTTCGGTTAGGTTTAAAAATTTTAAAACCTTTTTCAGCTCGGTTCAAAGTTTTTACTTTTTTTGGATCGGTTCGGTTCGGGTCCCTAGTTATAACACGTGAATTGTACACATAATATAATACATGCTACTATATACTTTGTAGCTTATTATTTATACAGTGCTTTAGTGCAAAAACTTAATAGAAAAAGGGATTTAAAGATTGAGTAAACGATGAAGTTGTAACTTTATATTTTTACATCTATGGATGTAAAAATATTTCATTACTATGTTTCCCAAAAGGTAAATTTTTAATGAAAAATAGTAATTAAAAAAAAAACTAAAAAAACTTTAGTGTTTAATGACATTAATTGGAAAAGAAATTGGAATATTACATTAACATTAATTGGAATATATTTTCACACGCGATGAAAGCAAACTAGAAATTATAATTCTTATGATTTTTGTAATCATGTTTTTATAAATTCCAATTCCAATTGTTCAATACATTTAAAATTTATATTAATTTTACATATTGTAGGCACATAGCATAACATATATATATATATATATATATATATATAT
>AGDA01008420.1:0-14309 GCA_000281935.1 Mengenilla moldrzyki | reverse complement strand
CGCTGTTGAACCGATCCTTCGTTCATTGTGTGAGTAGTTGTCGAAGTGGAAGGTTGCTTGTTTTTTTTTAAATTTTTAATTATTAATAACCATTAAGTTTTTTCCTCAATTATTTTAATTTTATTTTTACTACATTATTAAAACGTATTATATTATTTTTTATAAACGCGAAAACAGTTGACACTTTCGCACGGCACAAGAGGAAAGCAATCAGTCAGTTTTTTCCCTTAAATAGAAAAGTGTTTGTGCTACGGTAAAAAAATAAAAATTGTTATTTGTTAAAAATTGGTTAAAAAAAGTTGTCATCGTGTGAATATTCGAAATCTGCGACTGGATTCGGACGACGGCAATGTGTTAATCTAATAAGAAGGTAATTTCGATTTTCGTACTTGAACAACAGAGAGATCTGGCCAGGTTAATGAACTTTCAAAATTGAACGGAAAAACGTTAAAAACGCTAAAAAAGCACGTGGTTGTCTCGAAATAAAATGGAAAAGCGCGGAAAAACGGTGATCGAAGTGATGAACAGTTTTTCGGCGTTTTGTTCGCTCGACAATGAAGTTAGTCGATTTTCAGATTTGCGAAAAATGTCGATTTTTCCCTTGAACACAATTACGAAAACTGCTGACGCAGTTATCCTTGAATTCGAGAGGGAAAATCGATAATTTTCGGGCTCTTGTTGGCCGGTCCGCGAGCGAGCCAACGAAAACAATATTACAAGCCGTTGTTAACGGTTAGCTTTCAAGGTTAGTTCGCTTCCTGTTGGAACGAGTAAATCGATTCCGTCTACGTTGCCTTTTCCAAGGTTCGTTTAACTTTTTCGGGATTAGCAAGACCGCGTTGCGTCGCTTTCGGCGTTTACGCCGCTGTTGCCAACCGCGGTTCAAAACTGAACGTATCGGGCCCATTCAAAGTAGGTTTTTTTGAGTAATTCAATCCGTGTTCAGTTATTTTTCGGGTTCTACACGAAGCACAATTTCATTACTTCTATCCAAGATTTTTCCTAGTATAAACAACAGTTTTCTTATATTGGAAAACTCAATAGACATAATAAAACGTTACACCGATCCTATACTGAATCAAATTTCTAAACGCACCCATAATCAATAGTTAATCATTAAGAAATAAGCTTTAGTATATTGAAAAAGTACACAGGATCTCAGCTAAGATAGGTCATACACGTAGCCAGTTTTTATAACAACTATTTGGTCAATAAATTTGTTAAAAAACGCATAATTTGAACGATCAGAAATCGATTTTTTCAAAATCGTATTCTAATTATCTAAAATAGAAAAATAAACTCTTTAACGACGAAGTAAACGTCAATATTTACTCTTTGAGTTTTTTTCCCATTATAAAAAAGCGCTTTTCGAATCTGCTTTATTAGTGTAAAAAAAAGTTTAGTTAAAAAATTAAGCAAAATGTTTAAATTAACTTTGTTCATTCTGGTATTTACCTTGAACTATTCGTGTGTTTATTAATAAAATTTGTGTAAAAAACCGCATGTATAAAAAATTAAGGATTCAAAAAGAGTAATTTTTTCCTCAGAAAATTCGTTAATTTATTAGGTAAATTAAAACTTAGAATTTTGCAATACGAGAAAAATAATTAAAAAATAAACTCTACATATAATTTGAGTCATTATTCTGACTCATTCTACTTTATTTGAAATTTAAGCAAAATTTTCACTCATTATTATTATGCTTAGCGTAAAACAGTGAACTTTTCAACTTTAATCGCAATTATTCGATAACCTGGTATTTAAATAGATTATTAAAATAAATAAGGAACTTTTAATTTATCGTACATTTAACATTAATTAATTGAGTTCGTTTTTTTTTCTTTGACGATGTTGATGATGATGATTTAAGTGAAAAAACCTTAATATTTATTCTGTGGTTACTCGTTAAATGTTTAGAATATATTGCAATTTACGTTTTAAAAAAATATATATAATATAATTAAAAAAAAAGTTATAAAACTCGCTGTTTTTTTATCAAGGGAAATCTTCAAAATATACACAATAAAAAGTGGGAACGGTTTTTTAAAGTTATTTTTTATTTAATCTTTTTTGTTTCTTGCACAATTTAAAAAATGTTTTTTATAAATTATATATGTGGGTGAACCTGTTTATATCTAATAATTTTTTAACTGTAATTTTTTTTAGAAACGCTTTGGTAATAATATGTTAGTGAAACAATTAAATTGAAGGGGAAACGTATATGTCAAATTTTATTAAAGAAAATTTAATTGCAATCAAATGCTCTGGCAACTGACTGAAATAAGAGGGCGTAACAAAAGGTCGAGTTTTGATTAATTTTTTTCCCTCGAAACTTTGAAATGCTGATTTCGTTTACTTTCTTCGTATATTGTTTAAGCTTACAACTAATGTTAATAAATTTAATTTCAAATTGATACTTTAAACTGAACGCTAACTGTTTTAAATTTAATGTTTGTTTTAAATAAGTCTAGTTTTATAATTTATATTATTTCTATTAATAATGAGCGCTCGAAATTCAATTGCTCAAAGCTACTTTTTACTATTTTTAAAACGTTATTATAATTTGCTACCGAAATTATATTAATGGATTGGAAAAATTATCGTTTTTAATATTATGTTTAGCATAATTTTTAAAACATATTAATGTCGTACTTAATAAGGCATTTTAATATGAAGAAACGAATTTCTCTTAATTGAACACGATATATTTATTTTAATTAATTTCTTTTCTAAATGAGCAGTTGTTTAAATGTTCAAATTTTACACTACTTGTAGTAAAAAACATTATTTTTTTTTATAAAATTACAATTTATTCATCAAAGGAAAAAGTTATTTTTGTAAAAAATAAAAATTTATGTTAAAATATTTTTAACATATTTTAGGTCACTGTAATATCTAAAAATATATCTAAATCATAAATAATCATAGAAGAAATCTGCTTTAATTTTGCTTATTACATTTTATAAAATATATCGTTTTCTCTTGTTATACTTATAAGTGTTTAATTATTTTAATTAAACGCTTAACAAAGTCAATTTTTAGCAAATACTCTTAATGCACTTATTACATAAACTGACTTGTTTTATGAGCGTATAATATTGATCTCCATTAATAAGCAATTTTTCGAAAATGTTACATTCAAAAGCATATTGTTGTTAATAAAAGAGTTAATTGAAAATTAATAATTACAGTTCAAAATTAATTCAAATTTATTTCAAATAAAACTTATTTGTTTAATATTAAGTATTAAAAGTCAATATTAGTAAATGCTGAAATAAGTATAAACCAGTATTTTATTTTTAATCACAGTTATGAGAACTCATAAAATCATAATTCAGAGTCTGTGTGTTTTTTAATTATGTTATATGTGTAAAGTATTTATTAAGGTTTAAAGTAAAAGGTTAAATATGTTCATTAAAATTTTATGAAAATAACGCAGAATAAGATTTTGAAAAATTTGCTACTTTTACAACGCGAATAATTGAAATGAAACTTATTGACTGAAAATAACATAAACACTTTTAATATAGACATTATTTTGTTTAAATTTACCTTCATTTTATTATAACAATAAAAAATAAATGAAAACCGTTTTAAAAATAAAAATATTAAAAACATGTTATGAAAATAAACAATAATTTCCAATATCGATTTTACCGATACTACATGGCGAAAAAAATATATTTTTAGATATTAATCAAAACAAACTTAAGTATATTTAGGCTGTTCGTTTGAAAAATTATTATTTAAAATTAAAATTTATTTATTTATTCTTTGAATAAAATTATAAAAAAAGTATACGTTAAAAAATGGCATTAAAGACCAAACAAATAGTAAAGTCTACGTTATTATTTTTGAAGAAATGTATCTAAAAATTATAGTAGTTTCATTTTAGATACGTTTCAGAAGAAGATTTTACGAACGATAATAAAAATTTGTTAAAGATTGATAACGGAATGCTAAATTATAAAATATATTAACTTAGTGATTTAAATCAGTGTAAGTTTTATATAAATTTAAACACAGAGAAAAAATTCCCAAAAATAAATAAGAATTTTAACTTATATATGAGCCTAGGTAAATTTTTTTCTTGATTTGAGAAAAAAGCAATCCAAGAAAATATTTTTGTTAGAATCAAATTATATTTTTTCTTTGATTTAAAAAAAAGAGCAATAAAAATTTTTTTAGTTCAGAAATTTGCTTAATTTAAAATAATAATAAACTTATAGTAAGGATATATATTTTTTTGAAATTTTTTAGTAATTTTTTTTTCTGTGAAAAGTTCTAAAAAGTAATATTTTATGAAGCTATTAAAAAATTTAAAAAAAAACGTTATTAGTTTTTATTATAAGAAAAAAAAATAGAATTTTAGTTATTGTCTTATAATATGCACAAATAGAACAAAAAAATTTATATATATTTTAAGACTAAGAATTAAAATTCTGTCTCCATTAATCTGATGGCGATGTCAAATTAAATTACAAATTCAGCAGAAACAAAACCCATGACTAACATTTTAAACTCTTCAGATTAGGAATCCAAGATAAGAGCGGCTGATTATATATGCCTTGTTATATTTCCATGTTTTTTTTTTAATTTTTAAACTATTTACATTTATGAAAGTAAATTTTTGACAGTATCTGTTCTAAAACAAATTTTGTTATAATTATCACGAATAAAAGTTTTTACTTTTATTTGGGATTAGTATAAAATTTTTGTCTCTAAAAAATATAATAAAATTTAGTAGAAATATACTTAAATTAACACTTATATACTACTCTAACAAAAATAAGTATGTTTATACGCCTTTTTAATAACACAAGTCTATTTGTCATAAACTTGAGTAGACTTTACACTAAAATAAGTAAAAAAAAAATCGCGTATAAATTTTTTTGGGCATATTAATAAAAAAATTTTACTTTATAATAATTTTAATAAAATACTTTTAGAATGAACGTTTATTTAGAAAAAAACAATTTTATGTAAATGTAAAGTATATTTGTCGAAATTGTTAAAAATTTGAAGGATTTTAGATTAAAGTCGTCTACGGTTTTATAAATACAAGTGCAGTTTAAAACAACTTTAAACATTGCAAGCATCTCAGTCTTACTATATATATCAGAGATGGGTAAATGCGGCCTTTAGAGCCGCATGTGGTTCTTCGTTACCTAAATTGTGGCTTTCAACTCCAACTGACAAGAACTAGTAAACTGAGTAAAAATGTACGTTTCCAAAATTTATTGAATGATTTTTAAATTCTTTTTAATTATAGGATTTTAAAGATAAACGTTTAATTTTAAGTATGAAACTTATCTGTGAGATAGAAAGAATCAAGTCAGTTAGAAAAATCGAAAGTAATACAAACAAATAATTAATATTATTTATTTATTTACATACTTGAGGTAGCTTTGTGCGGCTTTCGTAATAAATTAAAAAATGAAATGTGGCTCCCAATAGTATCATGTGTGCCCACCCCTGCTACATATCATATATGATTATAGCTAATGATATTTTTTTGTTCTTATCAAGTAATTATAATTTATATGTCGAATTGTTTAGTATACTGATAAATAATTACTTGAAAATTGCAATTAATAAATTAGTTGAAAATTAAATTAATTGAAAATAAATTATTTATTCGAGTTTAATTTTAATTGTACCGTGAGCACTTAATGAAATGATTACGTAAATACAAAATCAAAACTAAATTTGAAATGTGAATATTTTATTTATATTCATGCATTATGTATACTTTGTCTTAAAGTTTTTTTTTTATTTTTACGAAGAAAGTAAAAATTAATATTTAAAAGCATAGAATAAATAAGATAAATTATTTAAAATTTTTGACAGAAAATTTTTAGCTTTTAAATTACACGGGTAATTATTTTAATTCGTTACTAATTAATCGGGTGATTTGTTGGCTATACTTTTGTTCTAATAACAAGATTTAGTAAATGCAATTTTCCAAAAAATCTGGCAGTCATATTCATAATTGAACATAGTGCGTAAACGCAGGACGTAAATAGCAACAGTCTGCTCACAGATATGATTAGACTTATGAAAAAATAGTTTTTGTAGCTTGAATATTTGTTGCTAGCATAAGTAAGCTTTTTAGAGTATTATAGTTATTATTTATTTATTTTCAATTTGTTTTGATTATTAAGTTATTTTGTATACTTAAGTGATTCGAATTTTTAAAAATATGTTTATTACGATTATTTGTATTGATTTTAACCTAATACTGATTTTTAAACAAGACATGTTATCATTTTATCACAAATCGTTAAAAATAAATTTTAATTGGCTTCGTGTTACTATCCCAACTGACACGTAGGTCTCAAAAGAATACTTTAAGGAATAAATTTAAAGGAGTAAGCTAAAACACTACAAAGAAATTTGTGTAGCATCTATCTCATTGCTCCCCAAGCAAAATCAGTAGATGGGCCAAGTAAAAATTTCTTAAGCTGATGTGAGCCACACATAACCTACAAAATTTTAACTATTTGTCACCATGCGATTAATATTACACCTTTTTTGTATCTTACTTATAATTTTTGAATATAAATTGATAATTTTGTCAGTTTTCTCAAATATTCAAAGTATTATAGACAGTCGAACATTCAATTGAGCCGCAAAAAGTATGTAAAAGGTCCGTAAGTTGATCACCTCTAGTCTATCTCATAATCTAATCTTAAGAAGTCTTTTAAAAAAAATTGCAATGGACTTTTCAATTGTTTATTAATATATGTTTTATGTTTCTGTAATTTAAATAGTATACATAGATAAATAACCATACAAATGATTCTAAATAATTTTAAAACATATCAAAATGTTAATACGAAATTGTTTTTTTTAGGTATTAATATTATAGGGTCATTCACTTATTCAAAGGTTTTACGCTTTTTGAGTAAAGCAAAATGGTGATCATTGTGCGTTCTGTGCTCTGGTAATGACGAAAAATACAGTGTTGCCATGGTGTATTTTTTATGTATCATTTTCGATGCGAAAATAAATAGAGGAGAAAGTTACGGAAGTAAATGTTGATGAGACATTTTGCAGTCCATAATCTACACGTATCTACAATATTTTTTATGGATTCATACATTTTGCTCTAAACGTGAAAAATATCATAAACTTAATAAGGCAACACTGTAGTCTACGTCAATACTAGAACACAGAACGAACATTATACACCATTTTGATATACTCAAAAAGTGTAAAACCCTTGAATTAGTGAATGCAGCCATAATTGGGAAATAACGTTTTTTGTAAATTTACTATTTAAACTGTATTTCGACTCATTTGCTAATGCTATGTTTTTTTTAAATGATAAAAAAACGGTTACTTGGCCAAAGTCGATTTAAAATAGCTGAGTGTTAAGCTTAAATTGGACCTTCCATATTTCTTTTATGGTTTCAACAATTTGAAACGTGCTTCGTTCTTTGAATAAAACTAAATTACGTTTAAAATTTTGACATTCTGTTTTATGTTAGATTGTTAATTATATACTTTACACATTTTTTGTTTATGTTTGGAAAAATTTAAAATTTTGAAACAATTTGAAAATGCTTTTAAGTCCTTCGGTATTTTTGAAAGTAATGATGAACTTAGCATTTCATGTGCAATATGTTTTGCTTAATGTTGTAATTAAATGTAAATAATTTAGCTTTTTATGTCTGAGAAAAAATAACCACATTGTATATTTTGTTATTAAGTAACTAGAGGAAGTTTAGAAATTCTATATTTTTATGTGCAGTATTTTAGGTATGAGGTGCGGAAAATCGGAAAATAATCAGCATTTTGTGTTTGACCCTCGGAAATCTGAACAGAAAAATTGAAGTTTGAGTGGACCGAAATGGAAAATGGAAAATGAAAAATGAATTGTTAGAGTGATGACCTTTGACTTTTCAGTTTTTCAAATTTAATATTTTTAATTTTTTTAATTTTCTTCGCGTCACGAACCGTGTAACGATAATTCCGATTTGAAATAAGAAAAACACAGTACCAAGACACGCATTTAAAAAACGGTTTGCATATGAGAAAATCTAAATAAATAAGAAAATTGCTTACAAAACATAAGTCACGTTTTCTGTGTTCTTGTTTAAATGTATTCTTTATCATTGCGATCTGGCTGTTTGTTTCACGTAGACAACGACATAAAGTAACGTTCTGCACTTACAATAATGTAAAAAATGGCATTAAACATTTTCAAGGTCAAACTGATTATTCCGTACGCAGTAAAAAATAGCAAAAAAAATGTCGGTTTTTGCACAAAAAAACAAAAAGATTACTTTGCACGAAAGACGACTATGTTTTTTTTTATAAATGGCGGCATGTGAAAAAGTCATGAATCGGTTCGAAGTTTTTGCACATTTCTAAAAATAGCCTATGTTGCCAAAAGGGTTGGAGTATAGAGGCTTGTTTTAGAAACTCAGTTCGTAACGCGTTCGAGAAGTAAGTGAACGTTTTCAATAAGAACTCGGCACTTTTAAGTACCATTTTGCAAGCATTATTGTAATTAAATGTAAAGTCTAAGCGAAAAGATCAAGTATTTCAACTTTGATTTTTTCCACTTTTTATTTTCTTACTTGAACGCTAAAAAGTAAAACCATAAGGTGTTTTTTTGCAGCAAAAAAGCGAAAGAGTGAAAAAATCGCGGTTCAAGGTAATCCTTGACCATCGCCTTTTCTGTGCGACTGTTGCAGTCGTTTACCCTGGAGTCGAACAATGATCCGGTGTAATTTTCTTTTCTCCCACTCCGGCCTTAATTCTCACTATTGTTTCTCTCGGTTTCTGTAATTGTTCATCTTTATATATGTGACAAAAAATATAAGAAATGTGTATGAAAATCGATATGTTTAAAGCGAATGCTTTCTAACCCTGAATTTTTTTCCAAGCGTCAAGGTTTTTTGTTTTCGTCTCAAGCTCTTTCTCCTATGCGCTTAGAATTATAAATGTGCGGCTTGTCTGCGAATCGATAACGTGTATTCGGCTTTTTTAATATATATTTATATACATTAGAAATAGAAATTGGGCAACTTTGCTTCAGATCACAGTTAGAGTAATGCCAATAATTTACAATACGTAAGTGAGAAAATGATACAAATTAATTTCTTTTCTCTTTACATCTAAAATTTTTTTAATGATTTAATGACTCAATGAATTTTTTTTTTATTGAGAAACCTTCAATTAATGCTTTTATTGTGTTTAAAACAAAATGTAAACGAACTTTTCTAAAAAAATATATACTTTTTATAGAAGCTAGAGAGAACGATGAAGAAAACAAAGTCGTAATAAACAAGTTTTATAGACATTTTTGGTCAATTTAAAGCCCAGACTTGTTTCGAAATTTGTATGCAAATTAGTTTTGCATCAGATTTTAATAATAGGTTTCCTAACAGAAATTATTAGTTACTTTTAGTCAGGATGTGATTTTTAAATGTTGTAACTGCTTGAAAGAAACGTTTTCCAACAGAAAAAAAAAACGCCACGGGAAACTCCGGTAATTTTTTTAACGAATTTTTTTCAAGGGTCTAATTTTTTTGTGTTATTATCGAAAAAAGAAGGCGTAAATAATGCGCTGTTATTACCGACGTTAATTTTTTGGAACTTAAAGAGCCTGTTTTTTAGTTTCGCTTGATATAAAAACGAAAATCTTTTATATATTTGTATATGTGTAAAAAAATGTTCAAAAATAAGACACACATGCCAACTTTAGCATATGAAAAACACATTTTTATTGAATTAAAGTATTTTTAAGAGAAAGTCTCAATGCCATATTTTTTATTTTTGTGGTTTAGAAAATATTTTCAAGGCTTATAGAGTCGAAAAAACCGAAAAAATACAATTTCAGATAAATGGTAAAAAATTATATTCTTTACAGCACACTCTTATCAATTTCCTTCTTTACTTGTAGGTGTTTAAGAGAAAAATTGCTTTAATCAATTAAATTTTTTCTCTTTCATTGCTTTTTTAGAAAAAAAAAAAAAAACGTAAAAAACGACCATCGTTTAAATAATTTTTTATTACAACTGGTTTTTTCTCTCTGAAATTATTAAAAGAATAAAAAGGAATGCAGTTACATACATACACATTTATATATATATCGTAGTTCTTTTGAGCCTTTTCGAATTGTTCTCAGTATTACCACCTTTAGGTTTCTGATTTTGAAAATCCTCTGTTTCATCAAGGTAAAAAAATTTATTTATTCGAGATGAAAGGTTTCTAGAGAGAATGGAAAAAACGGTTTTAGAGAAGAAACCTGGTCTTTAGAGACACACACCATGCACATCATACACACATAGGTAGAAGAGCCTGTTGGCTTTTTCTTCTTGAAATTGAAAAATGTGATGTTTTAAAATCCTAAAAATATTCTAAACAGAAAAAAACGGTTAAACGTCGTCGACTGAATGGTATATTTTTAGAAAAATGAAAGTTTTTGCCCTTATTTTGAATATTTTTAATTTTTTTTTTAAAAAAAAAACGTTTTTTAATCTAATTATAATGCGAATACACTGTATCTAAATGTGTTTGTGCTTTTGTTACTGTAAAATAAAACGAAGAACATATTTCAGTTAAAACACGGTAAACATTATTTTTTAATTTAAAATTCTAATTTTAGAATAATTCGCGTAGGTTTTATTTTCATAATTTTTTTTTACTTATAAGATAAGAGGAAAATACTATTTTTGGTCTTAAATAAAATAATGAAAAAATAGTGTTTTAAAAGTATCGTTTAAGTTCTTATAAAGCCAATTGATATTGAACAGATAAACTATAATTTAGTGCAGAGAAAAAATACGTTGTTTTATTTGCGTGATTGTTTCTGCTAAGTTTCAAATAACTACCAATTAGATCAATAGTAGTGTCATCTATTTAGCAGCAGTAGTAAAGCTTTGGAGTGCAGGTTTCAAATAATTTAACTGGGAGATTAAGTTGTACATACGTATAATTATAATCTTCAATTTGCTTAGTAGTCGTTTATTAGCATTTATACTCTTCTCTACCCTACATACTAATTAAAGCTTTTCATCATATACTTCAACCAACAGAATTCTTGCACAGACTAGGGAGGTTTTAGTGTAAAATACTTATCTTCTAACTAGTTATAAAATAAGTATTTCAAAAGTTTTACATATAATATAGATCAATTTTTTTACGTAAAAAAACCATTATAAATATTTCTTAAAACGTTAATTTTTTAATTACGTAAAGGTCAAGTAATTGCTTTGACGTCAAATGAAATTTATTTTAATAAATCATAGAATAATCTAATAAACTAATTGTTCTTGCGATTATTGAACAATTGTGCTATTATTCTTATACAATGTTTTCTATTTTAAGAAGTAACATAAAAAACTTTTATGCTATCAGTGAAAATCTTGCAAACTAAAAGCAAACTTTAGTATTCTTATGGGCATTCTTAACAACAAAGTGTTTTCAAAGAATTATAGAAAATTCAAGACAATTGATTTTATCAGTAAAAAACTTGAAAATTTTACGCTTACATTAGTAAATATCTATTAGATATTGAATTTTTAAGTTTAATTAATGTTTTATAAACCGTAAATTATGTCGTTTATATAAGTTCAATTATCTTTTAAGTCAAATAAACACCCGACCTATACGACATCTTTTGATGAATTAACTCTAACCGTTTTTTGAATATTTAAAAGAAGTGTTATCGTTTTTTTAAGAATTTATTTTTAATATTCAATTACATAAATTCTAATGTTTCTATTAGCTCAAGAATACGAATGTAACCAAATGTAACTTCTTATTCAAAATTTTTTTCAAAATTTCAAGTTATGAATAAGGGATAACAAATTTACAAAGTAAAAGAAATGTATAATTCAAAATAAGAAAATTTTTATTTGTGCTCTATTGATAAGATAAATGAAAATAAATATTGATTCGAAATTTAGACATTGTTGTTCTTGTTCGCTATGTTTAAAAAGTTATTTTGTAATAAAATGTTTCACTCTCATTAGATTTTTTCTCAATTGTTTAATAGTTTTTAGTTTAGATTCCACTTTGACAATAATCGCAAAGTTCAAATAAAACTTTTATTTCAAATTTAGAAGAGACAAACCTAGGCCGGAATTTCGGCCAAAAAATTTATATTTTAATGCTAATGGTTGTAATAATAAATATGTAAATTGAAAATGTAACATATGTTTATTGTTTTATTTTCAGAGAGCTATTGTTTTCAGTTTTTACTGAAGTTTTTTATGCTTGGTTAATTTAGTTTCAAAATTGAAATGGACAATGTGAAGAACGGGTGCATATATAGAGCTTTTGAAAGTAATTGTAATAAATCGAAAATTGGCGAATTTCGTGCTCTGAAAATATTCAAAAAAATATTCATTTTGAAAGTACGAACGAACATGCGAAAAGTCTTTTATCGCAATTAAGTATAGGATGCTTTAATGTTATTTTCACGTAAAATTTGATCGATACTTTTCAAAAGCGCGTGTAAAATTTCCCATTATTTTATTGAATTATTGCATCCGTTAAAACATTTGTTTTCACTGCGTGATGTTATTTTGATAAGAAAACCTTAATTTCTCCTTCCACATCTGCAGTAGAAAAAAACTTGTTTTTTTTCCTCTCTGGATTCTGAAACGAATCATTTTTGTAATTTTCAAAATTACACGTCATCGTTGATCAATCATCTTTTAAAGGAAATATCTTGTTTTGAAAAACAGTTTATTTTAATGAAAAATAATGAAATTTTGACCATATATAAAGAGTGGATAAAACTTATGTACACAAAATCGTTTACTTAGTGATATATTAAAGAAAAAAGTCAATAGATGAAAGTTTTTTTAGAGAAAAATAAATATGTTTTTTTTGAAAATGATAAGAGAATTTGAAAAAGTTTCGAAACTTTTTTCAAGTAAATTAATGTTATAATTTTCGTAAAAGAAAAACTGAAAACAATAGAGAAAACATAATTTAGAAAACCAACATTGGTATCTAAATAATATTGCACTGAAAATAATATTTCATAACTAATATTAATCAATAAAATGAATATAGAAAAAACTTAATTGATTTTTTTTTCACTTAATTAAGCCTTTTTCCATTTTTATAATTGTGAGTGCGACGTGGAGGGGAAGGGGGTTGTGACGAGATAATAAATTTCAGCGTTTATCGAAAGCAAATTTCTTTCTAACAAGAAAAGTTCAAATTTATGTTCAATATAATCTTACATAATGAAAGTGACTTTCATTTTCCATAATACGAAACGAAAGTAGAATTACCAGTAATTTTTTCTTCATCAAGAAATTATTACGTTTTTTTGTCTTTTTATGTTACGTTAAAAAAAGTAATTATCGGTAATTTTTAGCTTGGTTCAGTTGGTTTTGTTGGTAATAATTTTATTAGGAATAGAATTTTCTAGATAACCAAAGGTGTGTTATGATTGATTTGAACATTTATTGATAGCTTACAGTTCAAGTTTATGTTATTTAAGGATATTTATATGTTTTGTATAATTTATCTAAATTAGGTTAAATAATTGTTATGGCAAGTAATAAAGTAAAATAAATATTTGACATGATCATAAATTATAAATAAACTTTTTGAGCCTAACTTGATTTCCTTTTGCGTGATATGTTAATATTTTTAGCTTCTCTTTTTTAAAATCGATATTTCTATACTATTAGCATATCTAATGTAATTCCTTTAAAAAATAATTTTGATTTATTAATATAAAAAATCTATCGTTTTCAAATATTATTCAATCAATTATTGCTAATTTAGTGTACTAACTTTCATCGTATAAAAAAATTTATATGAAAAAAATAACGATTTCATGTTTTTAGTATGTATATATGTGTGTGTCTAAAAGCCACAACTTATTCTATAAATAAATCTAAATTTGGGGTAAACGAGGTTTATTATTCAGTATACGTATAAATTTATTCTTATATAGATATAAGTAAATTTTTAAGATTTTTTTTATAAAAACAAACTTTTTATACTACACCTAAATCTAAATAGATATTATTTGGAGTTTATTTATGATTTTGTTTCAAAATAAGATACTTAGAAATTATCTTTTATCAATATTTCAAAATTGGTACTAGATTAGAAGTTAGGGAATAAAATTTTTATTTCTATAAGGAAAGTCAGAGACTGAGCATCTAAGTCAATATTAAAACCTTTAAAGTCGGAGCTCTTAACCTTTTTCTACTCAAGAAAATATTCTAAACCTTTGGTAGAGTGGCGAGCACCATTTATTTTCAATCGACAAAGTACTTCCATAACATTTCATTTTCCTATAATTTTATTCTCTTGTATTT